>VZTT01004873.1:0-66590 GCA_013400855.1 Buphagus erythrorhynchus | reverse complement strand
AGAGAAGACTAATGACTCTTGTTCCAAGAGAACTAAAGAGAAACCCCACAGATTGCACAAACTGAATTCTCATGAGGCACAGAGCCATGGAATTCCTCACTGGTTCTCCTTTATGGATGGGCTGCAAATCCATCAGTCTCCTACAACCAGAGAACCCAGTGTGGACTTCCTCACTGATACAGGTTATCCAGGGGATTCTCTATGTACTTTAACTGGTGTATGTGGGGGGAAAAAAATCAAAACTGTAATGTACTCCTAAGGGAGCAAACAGTTATTCAACACACTGGAAAATAAAGAGTGAAATAATAAAGGGCAGTGATTATCCCATTGCTGATTTTACATTCTTAATTGCTCCCAGGTATTTGTAAGTGAGCACATGAAAGCCTTCATAGGGACAGAGGGAGGAAGGGAGAGGGAAAAAAAACACAAGGGCAAATAACCATGAGAAGAAATGGGTATGCAGATATGGTGAAAGCAATTGAAGATGGCAGTCCCAGAGTCAAATTCCATACTTAGAGGAGGAAAGTTTTGTTCTCCTGAACCCTCTACCACCACCATGCCTGTGGTTTTTATCCATTATATTGATGTCAGCAAAGGAATTGGCAGCTGAGACTCTTCTCATGGCTAGGTTTGGATTAGGCAAATTATGCACCCCCTTATTTTCACAAGGGATCACCTTCAATTCAGCCCAGTGGATGATTCTCAGAGTTTAACATATGATAAGGAAAGTTCAGCTATCCCATTTGGAAACAGTCCAATTTACATTCCTCAAACTTGCAGAGTCTCAAAGCTTTGCAGTCTCAAACCTTTCACTGGACTCTGCAGCTACAAGTTAGAAAGTCAGTGATTGATTACTGAAATTCTCCCCAGTACACAGTGTACATCAAACAAAAGTGTGTGCCCTGTTGGTATTGATTTAGAGCTGATGATCTCATTAGAAAGCCCTAATTCTCAACATTGCTTTGGTTTACACAACCTTTAATTCATTTTAAAAAGGCTGATTGGCCAACTATTTCAGCCTCATGACTGTCTTCTCCTCTTACGAGACAACTCCTTTAGTTTTTGAGCATTTAAAAGGTCATTAATCCAAATGCTAATGCAATCAATACTATATTAAATAAATTATAAAAACTAAATTAATATTAGGTAACCTGATGCACTGTGCCATGAGGTTTTAAAATGTGCTTGTAGTCAGTGCATTTAAAATGATAAATCAAAACACTGCACCTTTCAAAAAATTATCCCCAGGAAGCTTTTAAAATTATTTTCTCCACAATTTAAACTATGAAACAGTAAGGAAAATATATATTATTTACTTTTTAGTTCAGTTAGCTTTTAAAATGCTATTAAAAAAAAAAAAACCAAAAACCCAAACAAAACATATGTAGTTAAAATTGAATTCTAAACACAAGTAGAAAACTGTAAGTTGAATGAATTTGGCCTTAGAAACAGAACACTTCTGTCTCATGTGCTGTGGGTGGAGGGTGATGCCCTGTTAGCTGGAGCTGGAGGAGATCAGACTTGGCACAAGCCTCTATTTCATACTCCAAAACCCCAAAGATTTGACACAAATATGTATTATTTTCCATTCTGAGAACATAAAGCTCCTCTCAGTTGTCTTATCTAAGCTGGCCCAGGTAGGCTGCATATTCATGTGGAATCCTGGTGTTTCCATGCTCATAAACAGCCGGTGGTTCTGTTGTTTGTGCATTTGTAAACAATCCTGGTCTCAAATCTGAGCAGCCAGTGTGCACCACCGCAATAATTTACATCTCACAGAGAGGGTGCCATGAAACCAGCATTTGCTGAAAGTTTTAGAAAGTGCATTCACATTTTGAAATGCATTTATTTAACAGGCTTTCAAAGAAAAAAGCTAGTTGAGAAATCAATGTATATACGCCCTCCAGCATCTACCCACCTTGCATCCTGTGGATTTTACACCTGAGGCATGAGGAAAAGCTTATTCAATTTTTTTTTTAAACCTTGGGTAATAAAAACTGAGCTCTTGAAGGTACACTCTTAAAAGCTTTCTCCCATTTATCATCACTGGAAAATCCTGTATATCTTCAGTGCTTGTCTTTGCAGTCTCTGTGCTATTTACCTTCCCTCTCAGATTTTCTGGCTGTATCCATGTCATTGTCTGGGTCGCTCCTTTCTGCACCTTTGTCTTGAATGTTAAAACAATCGATGTGGAATGTCAGCTCATTGTGATTCCTTTCCAATGCCTCCTGTAGCTGATACTGATCATTTAAAGTCCTTCTATTGAACAGTTGTTTAAAAAAAAGCCTTTTTGGCAATGATATCTATCTTATTATCATTGACATTCATTTCCCAGGCATTGGACCAGCTTTTTAGGGTTTATGTGCTCACCTTCCAGGCCTTTCATTAGCCTGGCTTTCTCCTGGTCTGCTGTCTGCTGACAAATCTGTGCACAGAAACTGCCAGCTGAAGTGTTTCACAAAAGCATTTGGGAGAAAAAATAAATTCCAAAATCAAAAAAACACCAAAATGCTCATAAATCTTAACCACAAAAATAAAAAAACCCAACAACAACGACCAAAAAAAAAAAAACAAAAAAAAAAAAAAAAACCAAACAACAACAACCAAAAAAAAAAAAAAACCAAACAACAACAACCAAAAAAAAAAAAAAACCAAGAACAAGCAAAGAAAATTGTATCCACAAAATGAAGACTTGTGCTTTTGTTCCTGTAAAAATGAACAGTGTGCAGATTTCAGCATTTGGCTCTTCATCTATTGACTTCACATCAAAGATGTATGCACCAAAATACAGCTGTGAACATATTATTTGGGAGAAACTGCCAAGGAAAGAGGACTGTGTCTGATAAAGGGGAAAATTCCCCACAGAAAATGATGTTGCACAGATTATTGCTATGTAATGATGGCAATCTCAAAAAATCAGTCAGCAATACAACTGAAGTGAGTGACCCTTGTTCAGGCAAGAAAAAACCAAAATACAGATTGATGAGAAAATCTCTTGTTAGAAAAAAATAGTATTTGTTTGCAGAATCTGCACCTTATGTATTATATCAATTTCCTTACAGTTGCTCTTTTCCTTATAACCATTAGTAAAATACCACTTTAGCAGACCGGAATCATGGAAAAAAGGTCTGTGGAAGGAGTGGGAAAGCATGTGCCAAGGTTGGTTTTGGTTTATAGAAACTAATAGAAACAGCACTAGGCTGTTCTAGGTTTAAGACAGTTTGGCTGGAGAAAGAATATTTTAGTGCAGCAAAGCTGGACTGCAGAGGATCAGCTTCTGACTGGTGGCTGCTGACACAAAGAGCATGGCCAGATTGGGTGAAGGTGAATATTCATGCCTTAGCAATGGTTGCTTGTTCAACCTCATCCCAAAATCACTAAAGCTGGAAAAGACCTCCAAGATCATCCACTCCAGCCTTTGACTGATCTCACCACTTCCACTAAACCATATCACAAAGTGCCACATCCACTTATTTTTTTGACACCTCCAGGGATGGGGACCCCAAAACCTCTCTGGGCAGCCAGTGCTAATGCTTGACCACCCTTTCCAAGAAGAAAGTTTCCCTAATATCCAACCTGTGCCCCATGCCCACCTTGTCCCCAGCCCAGAGCTCTGAGTGCCACCTCCAGCCCTTCCTGGGACACCTCCAGGGATGGGCACTCCAAACCTCCCTGGGCAGCCCCTGCCCATCCCTGCCCACCCTTTCCATGGGGAAATTCCTGCTGCTGTCCACCCTGAGCCTCCCCTGGCCAGCCTGAGGCCGTTCCCTCTCCTCCTGTCCCTGTCCCTGTTCCCAGAGCCCGACCCCCCCGGCTGTCCCCTCCTGTCAGGGAGTTGTGCAGAGCCACCAGGGCCCCCCTGAGCCTCCTTTTCTCCAGGCTGAGCCCCTTCCCAGCTCCCTCAGCCCCTCCTGGGGCTCCATTCCCTTCCCTGGACACGCTCCAGCCCCTCCAGGGCTCTTGTGGCCATGAAGGGCCCAGAGCTGGCCCCAGCCCTCGAGGGCAGGGCCAGCACAGGGGACAATCACTGCCCTGGCCCTGCTGCCACCCCAGGTGCCACTGGCCTCTGGCACCCCTGGGCTGTGTCCAGCCCCTGTCCCCAGCCCCCCTGGGCCTTTCCCACCTGCAGCTTTCCAGCCCCTCTGCCCCAGCCCAGCTCCATGGGCTTGGGGTGACCCCAGGGCAGGACCTGGCTCTTGTCCCTGTTGTCCCTCAGCCCATGGACCCAGCCTGTCCACCTCCAGTTATTTCCCAGGTGTGTTGTTTGGAGGAGTAAGAACTTTCTTAATTTAGAAAGGAATGAAAGCAAAGCAATAACTGCAGAGTGCTGTGCTCTGTGCCCAGGACTGAGAACTGGCTCTCAGGCAGTGCACTGAGCACTAACAAGGCTCCAAGAAAAGCCAGGCTCCTGCTCACACCAAGGCTCCAGCACACAGCTCCAGCATGAAGCCATGGAATGGCTCCTACTCCTGCTCACAGGCAATATTCCCACAGCACCGACCCTTCCTGTTGGGAGTTTTCTCACCAAACTGATAAATTATGATAAACAGGGGGCTTTAGAGATAATTTTCCTTAATGGAAAACTCCAATAAAAAGCTAATCATACTTGGATATAAAAATATTTTATTTCACTTAATTTTGCTTTCTTTTTTTTTCCCACTGAATTTTTATGTTCCCAAGTGCCTTGTTTCAAATATCTTGGGTATTTTGCAACGCTACCCACAAGGGGTGATATAATGAGTACAGGGAGAATGTAACTAAGTGATGTGTAACAAAGTAGTGCTCGCTTGTAGGTTGAATCATAAAAAGAAATTTTTAGAAGAATATTGCACTGAGCAGAGAGGATTGGAAATAACAATGCAGAGTGGTAATGGTGAGAATATTAAGAAATTACAAAGGTGCAATGATCTCAATTTAGAAGAGATGAATTTCAGAACAGTCAAATATTGCCAGTCTTACTCAAGGCAAGCACTGGGGTAAACAGCAAATGCAAATCACTGTGGAAACCTCCTCCAGTCACCCCAGAGCAAACACTGGGGCTGAGCACCCCTGCTGCAGTGTGTGCTGTGTGTGATGCCAGCACTCAGCTGGGCCAGGCTGCAGAGCAGGGAAAGGTTCTGCTCCCCCAGAGGGTGCTGGCACTGCCCAGGCTCCCCAGGAATGGTCCCAGCCCCGAGAGCTCCAGGAGCGTTGGGACACCAGGGATGCACAGGGGGATTGCTGGGGGGCTGCAGGGACAGGGCTGGCTTTGATCCTTGTGCACCCCATCCAACTCAGGATGTTCTGTGATTCAAAGGCTGCTCAAGGTTCCAAGGGACGCTACTTGGTTCACTTCAGGAACAAAATATTCAGTTTGCTTTAGTAAGAAAGCACCATCTCACATAATATTTTTGCACAGAGTAATGTTAAATTACCAAGAAAATTATTTCTGAAGATTTTGATTATTATTTAAAAACTCAGTCACTACATTTCCTCTAATTTCTGTAAGCTTGGAGTCAAGAGGGTTTCAAACAGGTGATGTATTTGCAGCATTTCTTCAGCAGAGGCACTCAAAGTGGGGGAAGCAGGTTTGTAATCCAAAGTGCCAGTGCAGGGTAGTCTTTCACCCTGCATCTCTTGCTGCACACAATGCAAGTTTCTCTGGAACAACAGAGCACTTATGTGCAGGGATTCAGAAGTAAATTTGCCAACAGTAGTCAAGACTGTTATGAGCAAGAGCATCCTCATGTTGCAAGATTCATGTGCTTCTTACTTCAGGCATAAATCACTTACATGTCAAAAATTAGGATTATCTTGATGTGAATTAAGTTATTCTTTCTCCATCTACATTAAAGCTACCACAAGCTAACAGTGGATGCATTTTGATTTTTCTTCAAGGATGTTGTTGGTAAAGGATGAAACCTGTTCCCCAGAGTGGTTCCAACACAGGGCCTTTCTCGGTTAATCAGTGCCAGAACAACAGAATAGTTGAAAGAATATTTTCAATTTGCTTCTTCATAAGAATCTACTGACATCTGAAAAGGTAAAAAGGCCTTAACAATATCTAAGAGACCATAAACATCAAAGAAATGTACACAAAGCTTTGTTCTGTGTCCTTAAAAGGTGCCTATTGTTCAGCTGGTACTTGAATCAGCTGCCCTGTCTCACAAACAGGAGGATAAGAGCCAAAGGAACATGGAAGAAAGAGATCTGTCCTCATCCACAACATGAGCAGCTCCTGCTTATCGAGGACAAGCTTGAATCTATGAGATAAAAATATCCCAACCAACTTATTTTGTTTTCTGATTTCAACCATATAAAAAATTGTAGAAATATCACAAACCACATTAATTTTAATTTTTAATATTGGTTTCTAAAATCGTGGTTTAGCAAATAAATTTGCTAAATCTTTTAGAGCCCCAAATATAACTTATTCATGCAATATTTACGTATAAAAAGAGAGCAATGAGCCAGGATAACTGGAACTGGAGAAATAATAACAGATGTCAGAATAGAGTGATGGGCTTTGCCTGGATAGCAGATTTTAAGAATGTCTTGTAGTACTGGTTTTCAAGTTGGTTTGATAAATACTTCTTTATTATTTTTTTTCCCCCAGTGTTATTGCATTATTATTATAAGGCAAACACTATTTTAATGAAACAGAAAGAACCTCGGATTCCTCCTTGGTCTCCTTTGGTGTTCTCCAGGGAATGCATCTCCCACTTAGCCAATGTCAGGAACATGCTGTTCCCTCTGGTTGCAGCAGCCCCACAAATGTCTGAGGGTGCATTTGCATCCTTTGCATCTCCACACAAACACAACAACTACAGAGAATGTGGCTGTAAGTGATTTTTAACCCTGTTCATCAAATGCCAGTTTAACATCAAAGTTTCACGCTCCATTAATAGCCTAACTGACAAATTTAACAGACAGCCTTTGCTGTGAGTTTGTCTTAAAAGCAATGCAAGGCAGGATTAACTTTGTCATTCTGCAGAAGAAAGGGAATGTGATTTCTAACATGCTCTTGGTGAGCTGGGGAGGAAAGCAAGCACACAGCACATTACAATGACTTGAATGATTTGACAGCTGTTAGCTAAACAATACAACATTAATTTTCAACATTTTTGCACATGGCTGGGTGAGAGATCCCTTAATCCCACTTCCTATTCTACTTCTGCCTCATTGTTGTTGTCTCCTTTTGTATCACCTATTATAATCAGTTTCTGTTGTATACTCCCTTTCACCTTATTATTGTTGCAAAAGTAAGGTACGAGGTTAATTCAGACTCACTTCCCCGGGGTACATTAAGATGGATTTAAGTACTTTATTGAGACAGTCTGACTTGAAAAGCTGCTTTATCTGTTCCTACCAGAGAGAGAGACACATCCATGACAGCAGTAAACTAACCATAAATTCTCATATTCTATATGCTGAGTGACTTTCAAAAGGACAACTATTGATTTTGTCATTTATGAATGGATTTAGTCAAATTAGTCTTTTCATTGTGCACAATAAGACAGCATTGTTATTAGGAATCATAGGATAAAACTGTGTGGAACAAATGAAACTGCCATTTTTGGGATCCTCAGCACAAATTCAATAAGCTTTAGTTATGCCACCCTGATCATTTTGTTCACGACCAGCTACTCTCCATACTTTGATTGTCTTCAAAGGAAAGGAAAAGTGGCCTCTGCCTTCAAGAGGCACTTTCAGAAGACTTAACCTTTCAAAGAGCTCTCATGTCTTTTCCTTTGAAAGAGCTAAGAACTTGTTTGCTGGAACGGCAGGAGTATTTACAGGCACACTTGAAATCAGACAAAGATTACACAGGGAAATAAACAGAGAGACTGTCACTGTCAACAATAAATTAAGCTTGAGCTAAAAACATAAAATGTTTAGAGTGGAGCAGACATCACTCAGCATTATGCTACTTGAGCCTCTGAACTTTTCCAAACACAATGAGCACTGATGGGCCCTGGTTACCTTCCCCTGAAGAGCCACTCCAGATGGTTACTCCAGGATCTGGGCTGGATTGCTGGAAACAAGGCTGACACTTGTGTCCTGATTTCCCTCCCCTGTGTGTGGTGCCTGGCAGGAGTACACCAGCTCACAAGTGCACAGAGTGTCAGATGGGAAGCCACTGGGGAGGAGGAGCTGGGTGCCAGCCTTGGGTAGCCTGAGTGCCAAATGCACGCACGAGTGGGTCTGCATGGAAATATCAGGATGAAAGAAATAAACATCTCAACCAGCCCAGCATTTGATACTTCTTAATTATTTAATTGAAAGGTTTATGCACTTATGCACCTAAGCTTGACTTTTCCAAAAGGCCAACACTTTTAACTTCCTTCATTGCTGCAACATTATTTTCTAACCAGTCCTGTGTCCAGGTTTTCTAATTTATTTTACATGTTACAAGAGAAATTACAAGGCCCATGCTACATCTGCACTCTGCATAGGGCACCTGTGTACTCAGATATTTGCTTGGAAATATGGACTGGTAACGTTTTGAAAACCTTAATGCTATTTCTGAATTTATTGTAGTCCTAAAGATTTATGTCTTTGTCCAGAGATGCCAGAAACAAAGTGAAAAGAAGTGAATTCTAAATAGAAAGTATTTCAGTCTCTAATTCCCTTCACTTTTAGAAAGAAATGGTGCATGTCTTACAAAACTGATGGATACCTGTGAAGCAAGTCCAGTGCTTCTGGCTGGCTTTTCTAGGAGCAGTTCTGCCAGCAATCCAGCAAGCAGAGCCAGCCCCAGGAGCTGTAGGTTATGCAGTGTACATTCAACCCACTGGGCCCCAAAAGCAGCAGTCAGTGCAGGTGGAAAGCAGCTTTACAGGGCATACACAGACTCACACCTTTTCAAAAGCTTTGGTAATACACAACATATCTTTCAGAGCAGGAAAACATCGTCGGGGCTTTAGGGATATGTAGAAGTTTGCAGAAGTATATTTAAAAGGATATTTTTAGAAATGTCCAGCACAAACCAAAAGCCAGGTACTAATCACTTGACAACTTTGCTTTTTTCATTTCAAAGCCAGCTCTTGGGTGCAGGCACTGTCCCCACCCCAGAGATGGAGAAGGGGGAACTGATGTTTGTGCCAACACATTCAGGGTTAAGCACTGGCTGCTAAATGGAATTAATTGGCTCTGGGAGAGAGACAAAAGTCTGGGAGCTGGGCTAGCTCTGGCTTCTGGGTGCTTAGCAGCTCCACAGCAGCATTTTCTCAGGTTCTGACTGCAGCTGTGCAGTTTAGTGCTGGTTTCATGGCTTGTGCAAGCTTCTGCAGCCCAGACAGGGCACAGGCAGCGTGGAACCAGACAGGTCCCTCAGGTCAGACTTTGCAAACATGGCAAAATTCCCTCACAATTCAATGAGGAGAACAAGCCTGCTTAGGAGAATACACACTGGATACTTCATGGCTAAATAAGAATACATTGACTATAAAATTTATGATCTGTTAATCACAGCAGATTATTTCTTATTAATCTCTTTATATTTCTCATATGAATCGTGTTAAAATGAATGGAGTTTAGCCATTCCCACCAAAGGATAATGTGATTAACTTGGTCAAATATCTCAAATAAATGGATAGCAATGTACCATGAAAAGAAAAGGACATGGAGGTAGGATCCTGAGTGAAATCACTGGGAAGTTTATTGTTAATTATCACAGGAATGGAGTAACGCCCACTATCTCAGCTTAAGTCTGAAGATGAGCAATCTTTTGTGACAAATGAACAGATTACTTTCCTGGAGACAATATCAAACTCAATATCAAATTAAAGAAAAAGAAAACCCACTGATGCACAGCCATGTTTATGCAAAGCAGAAATAGGGTACAGGCTTAATTATAACGATGTCCTTGGGCACCACGTCTGAAGCAGATGCAAAAAATTAAATACATTGATGTGCTTCACTAAATAGGAATAAAAGGGAAGAAAGCTGAGGTACCAAGCCAAGGTGAGAAACCCTCAGTGGTTTCAGCTTTAAGTATAGCACAATATGAATGTTTATTGGGCTCTGTGTTATTTTCAGTGTATGAATTGTTTAACAGGAGCAGAGCAAAACCTGTGCTTTGTCTTCCAAAGTCACACACCATTAATCAGAACAGGTGCTTTAAAATGGGGCATTAATGACTTTAGAGACATAAAGTAATTATACATAATAATAACAACAATAACAACCACCACTAGCCTGAAGTTTGTGTAACTGAAGCAGAAATATGTAAAGACATGACTTTAGCTGTTCATCAGAACAATACTTAATTGTGACACTTGTGAAAAGAGAGCAACTGCTTCACTTGCTGCTGCAGCTTTCAGCTCTACCATGTTGTTTATATCAGGTCATCCACAAAGAAGGACGAGCATAATGCTCTCCAGCCCTGCTGGATGTTAGGACATACTAGAACACACACTTGAGACCGTTTTCAGGAAGATATTTTGTCAGTCTCCTTACAGAAATTGTTACTGGAAGACACCATTTTCTTTTGCTGCTGAAAAAATTGTAGCTTTTTAGCTACACAACACAAATCTCTGACAGTCTGGGACTTATTGTGCAAATGCTTCACACAAGAGGACTTTAATCATCAACTTTAATGTGTTTCAGAACAGAGTCCTAAATAATTAGGTGATAAACTGTGTAAACAGCTGATAAACTGTAAGCTCAACCAATGCGTTATTCAAGTGACCCTGCCAAAGAAAAAATAAATTGATCATACAATCTCTAGCATCATTATTTGGAATATTGAAGACATTTGTATAACAGGTTTGTTTATGCAGCAGTAGTTTCTCTCTCCATTTTCCCTTGCTATTAACTAATAATGCAAAGCAAAATGTTCTCAGAGAGAAAAAGATCCAGCTGCAAACAAATGTTACACCCTTGGAGGCTTCTGTTTTCCCCTATGGAAAGCAATGCACTGGATAATGTGATGTATATATAATAAAAGATCCCCCATAATAGTACTGCCTATGAGTTTATTTAGAAAGAAGAGAAGGCTCAGACATTCTGACAAAGGTGCATGTGTGTTTAAAAAGGCACCCTGAAAACTCATGATTTGCTGAACCTAAAAATCCATGAAGAATTATGCTGCCAAATGACAGATTTGAGGTATAGAATATCACCCACAGTATTATTTTAAGAGTGGAATCTAAATTCTGGTTTCTTTGTATTGCTAACTTAAGTCTTTGTAAGACTCTATTTACAGCCTGACATCTGAAAACTGATACAGTGAAAATGAAATCCTTTCTTCAACTTTTATGGTAATTTCAACATTTTTCTTATGTGCTGTCCTTCCCCAAAAATAATTCACTCACTGACAAAAAGCTATTTGAATAATCTTTCAATATACAAGTTTCTGCAGAATGGAAGCCAAAGAATAAAGGAGGGAGCTGAATACCCAAGTGCAGTGTGAGGCATTAGGATGCAGGGAGGTGATGTGATTCCCTGCACAGGTTTTCACTGCTAGAAAGGAATCCTCACCAGGAGAAATCGACCCTGAGCCCGGAATGCTGTACATTGAGTGTGAGGCATTTATCATCAAAGGTCTCTGAAGATATTTGGCCTTATTCTTGTTAGGACAAAAAGAAACAAAAGCAGTTATTGCATCTTAATTAAGGGCAAACAGTGGTAGGCATCTGTTATCTACAAGGAGAGATCTGTGTCTGAATATGACTGGATCTAATCTGAAATGAGTGCTGAGATTAGCCAAAATTCTCCAGACATTATCTCTGTGTAGGACTGTTTCTATAATCGTGTTCTAAGGCTAAGATCAATGAAACCTTAAAGAAGGATTTGCTGATGCTGATAGGATTTTCTCTTGCAGATAGATTGTTGGGTGAAAAAAAGCCATATTAATAGGAATATATTTAAAGGTTTCTTGATGGTGCACTCACACTGCATGTAATATTTGTACTGTAAAACAATTCTTTATTAAAGTACAAAATATTCTTTCATACTGGCAGCGCTACTTCTGGTATTCACAAAATGTGAATTTTTCTGAGCATGAGATCCCAAATTTAAATTGCAAAGGAAGGAGATTTGGGCAAAGGTTAAAGCTAATGAATATACTGAAATCTGTCTCAGCTAGATGGTTTTTATCTTAAGATAATATCTCTTCATATGCTTTCAAACACCCCAATGTGTTGGTGACACTTTTATCTCTGGAAGGATTATTTTCCTTAGCAGCAACAGGGTTCTAGACAATCACTGTCCACACACTACAACCCTCTGATAAACACCCTCAGCTCAGACATGTGAGAGAATCAACACTTTTTCTCAATATTCTTTAATCCCAGCTAATCCAGGAATAAACCAGAATCTGCAGATAATCTATCAATCATGGTTGCCATAAAATAAAATCCCAAACTCCCCGTTTCCTGGGCTATCTAAAAACTGTTTAACAGCAGTACTTTCACATGACAACACCTGAACTACTGTGCACTAATTTTATTCCCAATTTCAGTAATACCAAATAATTATTATACAATAACATTACACATAATTGCTGCTGTCAAAACAAACTGTCCACCAGATTTTCAAATGAGGTGCATTTCTTTCCCGAGGTAGCAGCTAGGATGAGAGAGTCCTCTTTCTAGGAATTGTTGGGCCATGTCCAAGTGCAAGGGGGAAGGAGGGTGGGTTCCAGGACAGACAGACAGCAATAGCTAAAATGGAAAAAGAGGCTGGGGTGTGGATGGGAGAGCCAGAGCAGGTGAGAAAGGAACACAGACCTGGCAGAGGAGGATTAGGGGGAAGGCTGGAGAAAACTGGAAATAGCTCAAGAGGCTTATTAAGAGTACAGTAGACTGTGTTCATTAAAAAAAAAAAAAAAATCTAGAAAAAAACCATCATGGGCACCTCCTGTAATAACTAAAAAGCTTTCTTTTGTTTTAGTGAACAGTTTGCCCAATTCAGCAACGGGGGTGCATTGGTACCAGCAGGTACAGCAGAAGGGAATTCAGGAGTTCCCAAGATACTGTAATGCTCACATTGAACACTTCTGGATTGCACTGAGAGGGCAGAACTGCAGGGAACCAAAAACTCCGTGGCTGCAAACTCAGGTAAGAGATGCTGCACACGGAAAGGTAATTCAGAGCTAATCAGTACAAATTGAAAGAAATTTGGTAGGCTGTACTAGGGATAAATCCACAAGCCCAAAAGCATTCCTGGGTATTTTTTATCCACATCCCAGGACACTTACCTCTCACCAGCCATGGTGGGCATTTTAAAAATCCCAGGGAAGATGAGAGCCACATCCTCAGTTCAACTGAGCTGTTTCACATCTGAGACATCTCAGGGGGTGATTCGACTCAGGAAATATTACTAGAAAGAGATTTGAAAGGAAAATATATTTTAGTGTCCCACAGAGCACTGAGATTTCAAAATCCTCCCCCGAAACAGCAATTTTAGGAAACAAAGATCAGGAAACCACAAAAAAGGGAAGACAAAAAAAAAGGGGGGGAAGCTCTTGAAAAGTGAAAACTGAAAAGTGTCTACTTGTACTCTGCTTATGAAGCATTGGTCTGGAATGTGAAAGAGCTGCTCTGATTTTCACACAGCAATTCAAATCTGGAAAATGCTTTACTAATCCAGAACAATTTCTTTCAAAGCTTTGTTTTTGAGAAACCAATATTCCTGTTAAAAAAAAAAAAAAAGTTAAAAATTTCTGGTATAGAACATCTCTGCATATATAATATAATAAAAAAACAGCCACTCACGGAAAATGTGCAGAATTAAATGGCTACCACTCCCTGTCTACTAAAAAGTAGTCTTCAATGGTTTTAAAAGTGAAGGTCTTAACTGTATAAAAAAGATAAAATTCCCTGCTTGGGCTGGGCTCAGCAATTCATAGACTGACAGTGTGGGTGTACCAGCAGTCACATCAATATGTGCAAAACATTTTAAACATTGCTGTAAAATATTGAGCATTTTCATATTTTGGAAGAATTGCTTTCATATTTGTTTAGAAATTTAGATTGAAGAAAAAACATATTATGGGTAACATAACTAGATAAACATCCAGGGTTTTTTTATTGTGTCTTTCATATATACTCATTTCTCTTCAAAGAAAATACACTAATAATGTTGATGGCACGCCTTTCAACACATGAGAATTTGACTGAGGTTTAAGTGCAGGACTGAAATGTAAATAAGTAATATTTTAATGGTCCTTTTCAGGTAAATGATATGAGTGTACATAGCAGAAACAATTTCCTGTCTCCCCCTGGTAAACAATGTCTTTAAAGAGGAGTCCTATAAATGTGTATTAGGTGTGGACTGTCTTTGAGGGAACATTTTCTAGCTAAAAACCTATTTATAAATGCTTTAAAATCCATAGAGTCGATGACTGAAGTGTAATGGTTCTTCCTGGAGTGGTTCCAGCTCTTGTGCAAATACATATTTAAGGTGTATAAGGTGTCTATGATTTAGATTAAACAGCATGCACACCAATAAACCCTCAGTTTGGGAAGGACAAGAAACATACCCTGGACTCTGAAATGCATCAGAGTCTTTGCCCAAAATTATTACTTTCCTTCCACTTTGGTTTGAAAGCACTCCACATCTTGTAGGAAATGCTCAGAACCCATCAGATCCACAGGATACAAAAAGACTTTAAGGAGTCCAATGGAGGGGTCATATAAATCCCTTATTTAAGGACAGGAGCCTGAACACCTGCACAGCTCTATTTGCTGTAAATTCTAATTTATTTGCAGATAAAACCACTGTGCAAGGGGGGGTCTGACTATAGTAAAAGGGGGAGCCACAGTGGGAGCTATTAAACACACACAGTCCCTCAGAATTCACCTAATGCCCATCTCCAGTTCACTTTGCTGTGGCACACACAAAAACATGAGGGAAAAGAGACCCTCAACACTTACCTATGCTTTTAGAAAGCAGTGGAAGGTCTGGCCCCTCATATTTACACAACTGTACCTGCATAACACTAATTTTTCCTGGGTTTAAAGTGGGAAATACACACCCCACTCTGGACCAGGATCTGAGACTTCTTTTCTAACCAGAATGACTTACTCAAGTCTCACAAATCCCAGAGAAAATGGAGTTTTTACTGTGAAATCCTTTTTAACCTCAGCTATAGCAGCACACATGACACCTCTGAAACACTATTTTATGCTAATTGTATGATCCAAAGCTGCTTTTTGAGCTGTTTGTTTGCTTTTTACTGGCTGTGCTGCAAAGGAGGATGATTCTGACTTCACCAGTCCTATTCAGTGCTTGTCCCATGTAGATCCAGAGTGTGACCATACCTGAATATAAGCAACAATTATTGTACACACTGGCCTTGCCTCCTGACCTGCTGCTCCTGCTGTTTAGGCTGATGCTCACAGTAAATCACAATAATTTGAACAAGTGCAAACCAACCATCTGAGTTCAAAAGATCCAAGATTGTGTTCTTTACTGTTTTCTAAGGAGCAAATGAGGCTTGAATACTGTATTGAGACAAAATTTGTACAAGTTTATTTAAAAAAAAAAGGCAAAAAAAGCCTGCCTTTCATTAAGGTTCCTCTAATAATATGAAAACCAAATAAAAAATCCCCAACCCAAAAAGCTGCCACATCTGCCTAGCTCTAAACATCCCCAAGCCTTTGGAGCTGAGCCATGGATGTCAGGATGATGAAGTGAAATGTCTATCTACACTCTTGATCTTGTGTGAAGAGAATTTCCTCCTTAGCTCCATTCCCAATTTAATCTCACAGGACTTCTCTGCCTTCTCCATGGCAGCGGGAACCCTACTTCAAAAGGGGCCTTGAAGCAGGTAATCTGAATTAAAGGAACACAAGTCCTACTTACATATCCAGGACTAGAGAAGAGCATCTAAGTGTGGCTTTAGTCTCTACTTAATCTCTAAATGGACCCATTTGATATTCTTCCAATTCTTATTCAGAGGCAGAGAGATGTTAGGGAATTGCTGCTCTCAATGGTTGTCAAGAGGATTTTCAAGTAATCTTGATTTTATTAAATGACAGTGCCCTGTTTACTTTAATGGGCCAAATGTTGGTCAGATGCACGTAAAATACCTGGGTAAAGATCAGAAAATCAGGTCATCAGCTTTCAAGCCTTTTGGGAGTAGAGAAAGAGGGGTACTCCTCAGTGCCACTAAATCTACATGTAAACAATTGCACTTGAGGCAGCTGTGTTCTAGGGGGGAGTTTTCAAGCTGCAAATAGGCTCAAATGTTTGTCTGTGTTTGAGTGAAGTGGTTGGTCCTGAAAGCAATTTGACACATTTTATTCAGTTATCAGCTGCTGCTAGCATAAACAGGTTTGAAAATCTCCACTCAAATCCATCTGTGATCATCTGGGCTGGATGAAACAGAATGGTGTGTGGCTATTTGAGAGAACAATGAGCAATGAGCACTCGCTGGAGTTCAGAATCTCACATTGTTCAGATGAATCAGGGAAAACATCGGGTGTACTGTGATTTCTGACAGATCAGCTGGAGTGAAAGCACATCCTTCTTCTCAGCCCTGGTAGCAGAGTGCTGCTCGTTTTCCACACTGTACGAGACCTCCTGTTTTCTCTTTTATTTTTCTGTGTCTATTGTGCATTTTTGACTTTTACAGTTCACGTAAGGGGTCAGATCCTGAGAGATGATGAGCAATTGCTATGCACGCTGCCTTAAATAGGGGTTCCAGAAAACCTGCCTCTGTTTAAAATTCAGTTGTCTTTACATATTGTTTACATCAGCCTCATTGCTGGGTTTTTGAAACAAGGGGAAGGCAATTGCCTTGAATAACATATTATTTCCTACTGTGTACATAAACTGGAAAGCCTTCTGTATCCTTTATACTGCAAAACAATTTTTCTACATTCAGTTAATATACCTTTACCTCCTAATTTCAGATAACTAGCACAGGAAATAGAACTGAGGAGGCTGATTCTTTTTCAGATGGATGAAAGTCCGTGAATTTCATTCTAAAAAATTACTAACTGAAGTAAAAGCCAGAGCTGAAAGCCAGGACCCACAGTCACTGCTGGGTTTGGAAGAACTGTGAGATTCTAGAATTGCCTGCAGGGTATTCATGAAACTTGGGGTTCCAAATGCATAAAATGCTAAACTCCAACCTCCTTGACATTTCACATCCTTCAGTCAGCTTCGATGTTTGGATCTACAAAAGCTGGCTCTGGAGTTGGTGCTTTTATTGTGATCGAGTAATTAGTGATATAAACAGTCAGAGCAGCAAGAAAACCCCGTGGAAAGAGAGAACTCTACAAAGGGTGTGCACTAGCAGCTCCTGTTGGGAAGTCAGCCTTCCTGATGAAACAGCCTTATTCCTCAATAATTTCCCATTCTTGTTCACCCTGTGTGAAGTACTGAGGGAGGACATTCCCTCTCATGGGTGTTTTGCCCAGATATTCTCTATTATTTGCAGCAGGCTGTGTTTGGGTGTTTAGCACAGATCATCCCTGAGCTGTGCATGCCCACCTGGACTCCCAGCATTATTTGTGTGGGGTCTCTGTACTCTACATCTGTCATTAAAGTATTTTGCATGATACCTGCTCTTAGAGATATATTATCACATGCTCTTATCTTGAGTCATATTAAATATATCCTTAGACTTTGTGGGTTTGCCCAGAGGCTTCCTGAGGCCTTAATCCCATCTTGGGAAAGAAACTGATTCTTTTAGAGAGAACTCTTCAGTGGTGCATACAGAAAAAAATGATAAATAGTGCCACCAGCTATTTGTGAGATTTGCAGTAGTGTTTCTTCACGTGATAGAACAATATTCTCTAAGAACATTACAAGTGATAGCAACTGCCATAAATTAAAATGAATATTAAATTCAGTGACGGCAACATTTTGAAAATAAGTGTTTTCAGCTTAATAGCAAGGAAAATTCAGCGTTAGATTCTTGAACTGGATGAGAAATAGTTATTTCTCCACTACCCACACTGTGAGATGGTGAACAAAGGTTTCAGGTGAAATTTTAATTTTTAATACATTTCATACAATTCAAAGAATAACATCATTTTTCGTTAGCTCAGTTGCACAAGTTCATGTTATAAGCATTAAAAATATGTTTTAATGTCAAGCTTTAATTTCTGTCACAAAAATTACATTGAAATCATCCATAGAACATGATTCTGTAGAGTTCATAAGAGCTCCTTACTTGATGGAAAAAATAGGTTGAACACAAGGGAATTAATAGTTTTCTACTGCTACAGATGAACTGTGTTATATAAGCAGTTATATAACTTAACTCTGTACAGACTTTGTGTACAAACCATCCACCCCCCAGTAACCACCTCCTGTACAGGAGATTGGCTGAGCATCCTCAGACTGGAACACTTTTCTTCTGCACATGGTCATGGAATGGCCTGGATTGGAATGGACCCTAAAGCCCATCCAGTGCCACCCCTGCCATGGCAGGGACACCTGCCACTGTCCCAATGTCCAGCCTGGCCTTGGGCACTGCCAGGGATCCAGGGGCAGCCACAGCTGCTCTGGGCACCCTGTGCCAGGGCCTGCCCACCCTGCCAGGGAACAATTCCTAATTCCCAAGATCCCATCCAGCCCTGCCCTCTGGCACTGGGAGCCATTCCCTGTGTCCTGTCCCTCCAGTTCCTGAGGAATTGTCCCTCTCTGGTTCCCTGCAGCCCCTCAGACCCTGGAAGGAGCTGTGGGATCTCCACACAACCTTCTCCTCTCCAGGCTGAGCAGCCCCAGCTCTCCCAGCCTGGCTCCAGGGAGGTGCTGCAGTCCCCTCAGCACCTCCATGGTTCCCATAGCACCATGACAATGGCCACTGGGTACCATTCAACACATGGGAAAATACCAAACAACTCGCCCTGCCAAAAACTAACCAGCCCAGCAACCACTGCAGGCTAATAAAGCTAATAAAGGAATAGTGCCTGCCTTCACATCCATCTTCTTCTCTGCTCTCACTTCCTTTCTCTGTGTTTCTATATCATTTAAGAAGTCTTTTAAAGCTGGCCCATCTTATTTATTCATTCACCCCATAATCCCTTGTGGGGTGTAAAATAAACTGAATTTGTTCCCTTCCAGAGGTGCATATCTATTGTTTCCATAATTATCAGCATCTCACTCAATGGGAAGGTGCCAGTCTTGCAGCAATGCTGTGCAGGCATGATGGGATTTGGCTCTGAAAATGGTTTGACCTCTAAAGTTGCATTGACTCATCCCTGTTTGGGGCATCTCTGTGAGCTGTACAAAAGTACAACAACAGGAGTATCTCCATCAGTCTGGGGAGGTTCAGCAGTACCCAGCTGAAGACATCCATCAGCTGGGGCACACTGCAGCCTGCAGCTGCACACAGCTGCAGACAGGCAGCTGCACCTGCATTTGGTTCTCCCCTGGGACTGGGAATCCTGCAAACTTCACAGATTTCCCATCAGCTCAGCTGCCCAACGTGTCAACTGGTGCTGTGCAAGCTGGCACAGCACAGCTTTGTTTGGATGAATGGTTAGCATTTAAAACACATTCCAGACAAGGTCCTTGGCAAACTGCAAGCAAAGATGTGTGCTTTGATTTTTCCCATTTGTAACCACATATCCCTGCTCTTGTTTTCCTCCTGCAGCTCCAGTTTCACAGGCAGGCAGCACTGCAGTTGTTCAGCTCCAATTTTTCCCAGCTGCCCCAAACTCATTAGCCTTCTGCACACAGCCTGACTTAAGTCAAGAACTCAGTATTTATTAGTGGAGTGCTGAGGAGTAAAACTTCTGTGTTGAAGCTTGGACACAGAGAACTACAGCCAACACACTTCCTCACAAAAATGCATCATCTTACACCAGCTGGACCAAAAAATGTCCCCACCTCTGTGTGATGAAATAGGTAATCAGATGTGCAAAACTCTGCTGTCTGTAATCCTGTGTGGATGTTTTAATCAAAATGCAGATACAAAGCAATACAAACAAATAAGCACAAGAAGAACATAGGAAGGTACATCTGTATTTTGCATTGGGTGTCAGGGGTTAGGTTAGGAGTTCAATACCAATAGAATGTTACTGCTGGTGATGGGCATGGGTTCTGCTTTGTACAGCTTTTTAAATCTCTCTTCAGAGAGTTCACTGGAGAGGTTTTGATCTGGGGCTCCTGGCTGCACAAAGAGTGCAGCCACCCAAGGTCATGCAGCAAGTCAGTAGTTTAATTAGGATTTGAACTCGGAATTTTTCTAGTTCTTGGCTACGTGCTCTTACAAGCAGCTGCTACAACCTTCTAAAGATATTTATTTAGATGGTCTGTGGCCAAGAATGAAACCTATTCCAGGCAGCTGTGGTCACCACTCATTCTGTTATTCCAAAATCTAGATAAATCACCACACAATGAAGTGCTTGGATAGCAGTTTCATAAAAAGGGATTTGGGAGTTACAGTGGGTTGCAAGCTGGACATGAATCATCACTTAGGTGTTGCACAAAAGGAAACTCCATACTGGGATTATAAGCAAAACTGTGACCTGCAGGACACAGAGAGAAATCTCTGAGCTCAACTCAGCACTCAAAAGTCCTCAGTTAATTTAAGTCCACTTTTGGGAAACATACTTGGAGAGACACGAATGAATTTGAGAGAACCCAGAAGTGAGAAAAAAAAAAAAAAAAAAAGATCAGAGACTGAGAAACACAGCTGACAAGAAAAAACCCAAAAACAGCATTGAATGGAGAATTCAATCTGCTCACCAAGCTGTGGTGAGTAGGGCAACAAGCCGAGGGCTTACACTGCAACAAATTAGGTATTGCTTAGAGAGCAGGGAGAGCCTGCAGGAAGGGGGACATGGAGGGGTGAAATGGGTGCATTTGTGAACCACCCTGTTACAAGGAGCACAGCAGACACTGAAAGAACACAGCTAAACTGGATTTTGTGGCTCTTTCCAGCACTGCAATGTGCTGGAATGTACTGGTGTGATGAAAGCTTGACCACCATTTATGCATTTCAAACATCAAACTATACTTAGTGTGACATCTCAGTGGCCACTGGTGTCCACAAAGACCTGGAAAATCAGTGTCCATCTCTCTCCCACCCACACTTGGGACTGTGTCATCAAAGGATCCATGCAGAGGTGTCCTCTGATAGACAACTCACCTCCTGGGCCACACCTTTTGTCACACCCCAGGTACAGAAAGGTGGTTTGTCTTTGGTAAACCCCAGGGAAGTTTTTCTCAGCCCATTTCTTTATCCTGGTCAAATAGATCAACTATGCCCAGTGGTGGGGTGTAATCCACCAACTTAGGATCTCATCTCAACAAACATGTCATCACTGAATGCTTAGACAACAGCAGCCCTTTGTTTGGATTGACTCCTGAGGAAAGAACTCCTGACTGACCACCAGCTGGGCTCTGGACCAGCTCCTGGTAGTTAGATGCCATAAGATCCATATGTCCTTAAGGTACCTGCATGTGAGAGAGCTCAGGAGAACCTCATGGAATTAGTAACTTGTGCTCCCATGGATTTCCTCAATCCCCATTCCCACATACAAACAATGCTCTGTGGGTGAAGAGACCAAGCTGTAACTTTAGTGACATGAACAGTTTGGGAGTGGGAAGAAAATATATACAATATTTCATTCAGAAGCACCAAATCAGATGTCCACAAACAAGAGGAATTAGGCTTCAAGTGAGATCCTGCAAAGGTGTTGACACACACTATGCCTTGACAGCCCAGCTGGTAAATGTGGATGTCATTCAATGCTCTGAATTTCCCAGTGAATGGCATGCCAAAATCTCACTAGAATAAGAAATTGTACACCAAATGCCAATCATTCATTATTTTCTAACTCTCTAAAGAGTGTTTTTCATTCAGTTTGGCATTTCTAAAGGAAAAACACCCACCATGCCTCTATGAATGAAAATTCTGCACCTTCATATCAAACCAAGGCTGACACGATGTGTGCAGCCAGGCTTCTCTGAGGGATGGCCATGAGCAGGATATGGAAATGGGAATGCTGTGAAGGAAAACAAAAGCCTCATTAATGTGCTATTGAATTTAACAAAGAAGTGAAAATGAAACCTAGACTATATGTTCTTATTTTTTCCCTGTTCATTTTTATTTTCCAGATTATCAGTCTAGGAGGGAGAAGGAAAGAAAGCAAGTGCAGAAATACCTCCAAATGCCATAATCAATAACTCAAAGTGACTGCAATGAATAATGCAGTATCTTGCCTAGATTTTACATCTGTTATAAGCTGCTTAAGTAATGTATTCTGAAGTATAGAAGGACAATCAAAATGTCTGTGTGCATGTTAGTGAGGGGATGCTAGAAAATAGAAAGAACATGTAAGAGTTGGAGGGAAAATTTAGCTCCTAAAATAGTAGGGTCTCCAGCTTTCTTAGTTTGAGGGACACTGTTTAAAGTAATTGAAGTGACTTTTGATATCAATTTATTTAACTCCTTTAGTTCTTGTTGACCTGCTGTAACACATACAAAGAATCTTCCTTCCACCCACAACAAAGTCTGACCACCCAAGCAATTACTCAAATTGACAAAAACTTGAGCTTATGTGAAATATTTTCTAGGAAAATATTTTACATATTTTAAATAATTGTTCTTATTTCAATGTTATGCTTTAAATCAGGTTTTGTTTAAAACTGCAGTTCCGTTAACAATATTAATATTACTAAGAACTTGGAGTGGAACAAACATTGTGTTTAATCTATTTTTTGTCCTTTTTTAAACTGTGAACAACACTCAGTTATTTGTGCTCTGCAGATGAACATCAGTCACCCAAAGCCTTTTGTGAAGTGAATTCCAGCTTACATGTTTGTGCCGTGTTTTGTGCTTTCCATTCCTGGAAGCAGTGAAATTTAAAATAATGCCAAGCGTGCAACACAGATGGGAATGGAGAAAAGCAAACGTGCAGAAAGGCAGACCCAGGGAGGGAGGGTGTCTGTCCTGCCCTGGCTGTTTGTCCCCTGGGCTTTCAGCCCCTCCCAAAGGCAGGGCTGAGCTCCTCTCTGAGCCAGGGCAGAGGAGGGAGGGTACTGTCCTGAAAGCTGTCCCAGCTGAGGACATCTGCTGCCCCAGGCAGCAGCACTGAGCACAACGTGTGCCTTGGAAAATGTCAGCAGATAAGGGACGATGAAGGTGTGTGTGACCTTCCTTGTGCAAGGCTTGGAGCACTCACAAACTCCGAGAAAAAAACATTTATTTTCCCCCCTGCTGTGTGTTAAACTGTTGCTTCTCAGGGGCACAATGAAGAGCCATCAGTTCTGCCACAGACCTTCTTTAAGATGAATAACTTAAAGTGTTATGGATATGATTCAGTACACTAATAAACTATTTTAACCCAATTCAGTGGTTATCTCAGCATAATACAATACCAAAATCAACTCCAGCCTGTTCTGTTCATAGCAAACACACAAATAACCCAAGTAAAGTCAGTGTCTGTACAGACACAAGGACTCATCACATCTTGAATTTTAACAGCAGCCATTTGACTATTTCCATTTTCACCATGCCCAAGAACCCACAAAACTATAAAAATATTTTCAAGGCAGCATATGAAGAAAAAAAAACCAAAAAAGCCCCACAAACAAACAAATAAAATAAAACAAAACAACATAAAAAACCCCCAAAACACCCCAAACCAAAACAAAAAACCACAAAAAAACCGAAAAATAAAAACAAACAAAGCAGTGGATTCTTTTGGCTCAAATGGATTTTAGATAATATGTCTTTTTCTCATGGAGAAAGGAAAATAATCCAACAAATTGTTTTTGCCTTACGTGCAACATTCTCCTCCTAAGATAATTTATTGGAGTGATAGCTTGAGTAAAGCTTAAAAAGAAAAAAAAAAAAAAAAGAAAGAAAAGACAAAGGAACAGAAAAAGAAAACTAAGATTCATGGTATTTCCAGGGAAGTTACTTATCCAATTATACATATAATACATGTAATTATGCATGGCTAAAGCACACAGGTGCACAGGGAGCCCCCAGCTGTCTCTACTGGCAGGAGAAAATGGAATTCTTAAGGCAAGTCTCTCAGTTCTTCCTAAAAAGCCAACAGTGAGAAGCAAACAATCCGAGGGCTCACCTGGAGCTGTCCTGCCCCTGCAGCACCGGGGTGTGCTGACACCTGCAGGATGGGGCATTCCCTGCGAGCTGGGAAACCAGCTGGAATTCTTCAGGGTGAGGATTTGCCAGACTTGCCATATTCCTGATGAATTCTGCTGCAGCTCAGCTCCTGGACGCAGAGAAAAGATTATTCTGTCACATCTCCATCCAAGACCTGGAAAGCTGACAACTATTTTTCCTTTTCTGTGAAATTATTAGCAAATGTGACCAAATCTGTGAGCAGGCAACCTACATAGTCCATTCTTTTGAAATACAGGATCTGAGGTGATTAAAAGAAAAAGAAATAAATAAACAGCAAGCTTAGTTCTCAGTTTTGTGGCCTATTTTTGTACCACTCATTTAAGACATAACCCCCTGTACCAACAAATCCAATTTTCCCTCATCAGCTAACCCAGAGAACAAAGCAGATGGATTCACAGTCATGCACAAGAACTTGTCATTACAGAACATAAGATGCCCTTCACAGAATTAACTTGTGAAAAATGCAGCGATGAGCTGTTCCTGGAGAGCTCTCTGGGAGCTCCTCTCGTCCTCCCCATTGCCCAGACCTGGAGGAAGGTCCCATAACTCACATGTGTCCATGCCCCCATCATCATGGGATCAGCCTCGCTCACAAACATTAATTCTGAGATTTATGGGCTGC
This sequence comes from Buphagus erythrorhynchus, assembly GCA_013400855.1. Taxonomy (NCBI): domain Eukaryota; kingdom Metazoa; phylum Chordata; class Aves; order Passeriformes; family Sturnidae; genus Buphagus; species Buphagus erythrorhynchus. The sequence continues at coordinate 41,919 of VZTT01004873.1, read as the reverse complement.
AGGGCCAGAAAGAACTATTGGGACAGTCCACACTGACCTTCCTCACCACGCAGACCAATAATTTTTGCATCAAGTCTGTCAGTTCTGCTGAGCTATAAAATCTCTCTCACAATATTGTTTAGCCTTCATTAAAAGATTACAGCTGATAGAAATTCTAATCTGCCAGAAATGATTTCCTCACTGGCATTTTAAAACCGTCCCTCTATTTCCACTCTGAATCAGTCTGGGTTTGGCTTCCACTCACTGTAACTCCTTATAATTTTTCACAAATTAAAGAGCAATCAGAAAATTCTTAGACATTAAGACTAGATAAAGTGTCCTTTTGAAAAAAGTTGAACAGTCTGGCCTTTTCTTACCTTCCTTGCTATGATCTATTTTATCAGTTTTCTGAACAGGTTTCTCCTTCCAATGCTTGCTGAGCTTTTACAATTTTTTTATTTCTTCTTTCCAATTTTATTTCTTTTTTAATATTTGCCAATATTCAAAAATCCTTGTCTCCCGAGATCCACACAGAGTGGAAATAAAATTGCTTTACTCCATAAATATTCACTATGAAATTAACGTAAGGCACAATATTTGCTCTTGTGAGGAAAGGATCTGTTATGCCCAATTTACAAAAGAAAAAGACATAAAAGCGCTCTGAGTAACATCATAAAGGAGGCATGTGGCAGAATAGGGACTTGAACACCTACCCAGCTCCAGCAGAGCCATAAAGACAAGATCATCCTACCCCTTAATTAAGCACAGAACAACTTCCAGCACTTAGACAAGCAGGTAAGTGCAAGTTCTTAAGTCTTCTAATATTAATTATGATCAGCAGTTATGTTATTTATGACTTTTAACATACTGTGTATTGTGTATACCAATTTTCCCTATTAAAATAACAAAAAAAGATGCTGCTCAGTTTTTGAGATTTCGTGTACAAAAAAAATATTTAGGAAGGAATTGTGCTTTAGCATCTTTACTGCTCTTCAGAGAAACACAAAGCCACTCTTGCCCTTTATCCACATCTCTACTGGCACCAGAGCCCTGCTTCCTTCTTGCACTCCGGGTTCAGACTCTGTCACCTGCAGACTGAGGTGCCACAGGATTTCTCCAGGTGCTCTGGGATCCTCCTGGCTCCAGCACCCTCAAGGCTGTGAGTTTCCTTGCTGTTAGTGGCTGCTACAGCTATTTTAAAAATGACAGAGGACTTACAGTCTGATGTGATGGATAACAGAAGCCAACTAAAGAGATGATCCTGCATACATAATATATTTTTTATTTTATTATTTCATTTTGCATTAAATAGAATCCTTTTTTTTCTTTTTTTTTTTTTTTCAGCAATTTGCTCTTTGCCAGAAATAGAAATGTTCAGTGCCCTATACTAAAGCACGGGAATCGTGTTTCCTGTGACAATGAGCACTTATAAAACACAACTGCTCGTGATCAGAAAGACTTCCATGGTGATGTTAAGACACTGGAAATAGTAGAGCAGAGCAATTTTGTTCTCATTGTTCTAGGGTCACACTATTCTCTCAAAAAAAAGGGAGATGCATCGTGGCAGAAATGATAGATGGATCATCTTCCCCCCTCTCCCCTGACCTTCTGCACTTCTCCACCTTTTCAATTTCTCGTTCCTCTGTGCAAATTATCTCCAGCAATGCAGGGCTTGCTTCTGTTACACCCTGATAATGAGCATTTTAAGAGTAGTTTTTCTTAGGAATAGTTACTCACACTCATGCTTTCCAATTATTCTCACACTTAAGACTGAATTTTTATGTACTTTCAAAAGTTTATCTACAATGTGTTGAAGTGATTTTAATTATTCTATTTTATTATCATCCAGAATGCCCATACAGTGCATTAATCCTTCTTATACTGCCACAAAGGCAAAGAAAAACTATTATAGTGATTTTGGGTTTATTCCAAATTTACTGCCTAAGACCTCAGCTTGAAAAGGAGTGCACTTTTATTACCATTTTTTTTTTTTTAAATTGAGATAGAAAAGGTATTGCTTCTGTGGCAGCTCAGGCAGTTTCCTTATGTACAAGTTAACAATTACTGTATCATGTGTGCCACTGTAGGTAGGACTGGGCAAGTCCCAGGTGAAAGACAGTGCAGGGGATTGAACATCATGGCTTTTACTCAGCCATGATTTTAGGGACAAAAATTATCTGGACACTAAAAACTAAACCAACATAAGAAGAAGGTTGTCCAGAGGCAGAATGAGCATTTTGTATTAAGATTTATTTTTTAAAATATTCCTCTTGGGGGCATCTTGCAGGGATTTTAAGGCTTAAAGCAATGTAGGCAGGATGGATAAAGAGAGCCAGAAGGAAACTGAATGGACAAAAAGGCACAGCAAGAAATTCCATGGGGTGGAGGGAGAGCAGCTGAGCCAAGATTTCCTTCACAGACCCAGGCCCTTTCTAGTTGAGTTCCCATTATTAGCTCCTTCCAAAAACCCAAATCCTTTTCTTGGAGTTAAACTTTTCTTTGAATTTTTTTTTTTGTTCTGATTTTTTTAATGCTTTCACTAAATATTTTTGCTTCTAGTCAACACTAGAAGCAAAAAAACCTGAAGTTTTTCTCCCACTTTCTGTTGAGTATTTAGACATAACTTAGCCTCCTAACAAATTTTAAATGACTGTACTGGAGAAAAGATGAAATTATATTATTCCCATTTTCAGTCTTGTAAGGAGGAAATGAGTAACAAAAAATCAGAGAATATAGGAAAAGTGTCTGAATTCCTCATTATGCGCCTCTTTTCATACACTGATAGTGTTTTAAATTTACTTCACAAGACATACTTCTAAATTACAGAAACAGACTTCTGTCCTTAAAAGGAAATGTTAAAATTAAAGATTTTCTTACTGGGATAATTAAATTCAAATAAAGACTAAAAGGGTTGGGGTTTTCATGTTTTTGTTTTTTTTTTAATTGCGAGGATTTTTTTTTATAATCTTTAAAAATAATAACTAACTCTGTAACAACTAAAAAGGTTTCTTATCCAACTGCAATCCTTTAAAAATGGAATAAAAACAGAGGAACCATGGGGCAGATCTCATTTTCTGACCTATATTTAGCCTGAAAAACATAAAAATGCAATTAAAAAAAACCAAAACAAATTACAAAAAACTCTGGCAGTTTAATGACTAATTTGTATCTGCTAGGGGACAAAACTTCATTGTCTACTACTAATTGTTCCATTCATTCTGGTCAAGAGAAAAACAAAGTAAAACCAAACAAAAAAACAAAACAAAAGATTCAATCTTGTTTGTATTTCTGTTGTCCCTCACAGAAGTAGATCTGGTTTGCAGGAAAACCCCCTTGTCCTAAACAATGCCCTCCAAAGCCTGGGTTCAGGTTTGTGCAGGTCTGTTCATGCTGCAATGACCCAGCAGGCAGATGAGGAAACTCAAGAAACATTTTTAATTCAATAAATCCTTGAGCATGATAAATACACAGGAAATATGCCTAATCTAAGCCATGAAATATTTGATTAAAGCCACAAAAATTATCACAAGGAATAGGAATTGAATGGTTTAGTGAGGGTTTCAATGTATTAAAATTAATTTTAGACAAAATGTTGCAATATGTCAAAACAGAAGGGACAATGATGCATTAATTGATTGTACCCACACAACAATGAAAGGGATACTGGTACTGAATTTTCATATTATATTTTGCATCTCAACATCTATATATTTACACTATGCCATTGTTCAACTATGTAAATCAGACTTGCAATTAATACCTACCCTCAATTAGCTTTTATATTGCCATTTTAGTGCTGAATAAGATGTACACTTTGCAAATGAAATTTCTTTCTTAAAATTTTCCTAAAAATAACTTTGCTTTGGGATAGTTGTAGGAGACAGAGAGATCCCCGTTTGTTTTCCTCATTCTTTGCAGTGTATGGCAAACATCCTGAAAATAAAGTTGTTTTCTTGCTATTTTTATGATTTGAGAGGTTTTTTCATATTAAGCTAAACATTTTAACTGAGTGTCTGTGCATCAAAGATTTCACCCTCTGAAGGTCACAGAAACAGTTTTCTTCGACAGTTTTTAATAAAAGGTGAATTATTTTATGGCACACCAGATTTCCCCGTTGCTCAGCCATCCTCTCACGTCTCCGTGGTGAATCCTTGGTGCAGTGCTGCCAGCGAAGGGCAGGCAGGAGGAGCAGCTGGACATGGCTGCAGACCCCTCCTCAGAGAGGAAATGCTCCTGTGGGCTGAGAAAGGGAAGAAGGAGAGCTCAGGAGGGCAAGTTCAAGTTCTGCTGATTTATTAAAGAAATATGGATATTGGTCTAGTACTGATATCCAACTGTGACGGACAAAAACTCTCTAACAGTTTAGAGTTAGAAAGTGTATGTTTATTGTGATGGGATAGCTCCCAAATACACACTGCACCTTTCAGGTGATCACAGAGTCCTTTTATCCATACAAGTATTGAATACCCAAATACACACTGCACCTTTCAGGTGGTTACAGAGTCCTTTTATCCATACAAGTATTGAATACCCCAAATTACAGAGTCCTTTTATCCATACAAATATTGAATACCCAAATACACACTGCACTGCACTGAATTGAATACACACTGCACTGTATTGAACACCCAAAATACACACTGCACCTTCCAGGTGATTACAGAGTCCTTTTATCCATACAAGTATTGAATACCCAAATACACACTGCACCTTTCAGGTGATTACAGAGTCCTTTTATCCATACAAGTATTGAATACCCAAAATACAAATACATATTCATAATTTTGGTACAGCCCATTCCTCGCTCTGTATGCTAATCATTTCAAAAGCTATTAAGCATGCGTAGTTTGCTCCTTGAAATGGGTCCGTGGTCCCTTTCATGGGGAGGGGTCCCAAAATGAGGAAGTAAATGAAGTCTTCCTCATTCTGACCTTTCTACCTTTTCAATGCACATATGACAAATGAACTCTTGGTAGAACTCCCATTCCCTATCTTCAATTGGTTTCGGAGCAGAGGAGGCCCACAATTGTTTTATGTTCCTAAAGCTCTTTATCAGTTTCTATATTCTTCATTATAAACCCAGCTAACCAAACATTGTGTTGACAAGCAATCAATTATTAGTTGATTACTAACTCTTAGCTTCTTCAAGGCCTACTTATTTATTTAATTAACTCTAGTAAGGCTTATCTCTAACTAAAATCTTAGCTCCTCTAAAATGTCTGAATTCCTTAAAATTTATGTTTCACTGCCCTGTGAGAGAGCAATCTGGAAGGAAATCCCTCACAGAGCCCACAGGCCTCTCCTGGGTCAGGAGTCACCACAGCTCCACATTATTGCCCAGGGTTTTAAAAGACACTGAAGTGTGGATCCCAGGACCACACACCCGAGGATTTAAACTGGGAATTCTCCATCATAGCTGGGTGAGCTACAGCAGCCTGCAGCAGCTTGGGAGCAGTGCTGAAGCCAAACAGAGACTGACACAGACATTTGCCTTTCAGGTAGTTCATTCTAGTCTCTGCCTTCCTGCATCTTTCTTCTCCATGAACACAGGAAAGGGAAGTGGTTTCCTCGTGAAAACTTAAATATGGCTCTGCAGTGAGACAAATCTGAGACTTTTTTGTGGACACACACATTCAGAGAGCTAGGGAATTACAGCTTGGAAATTCTTTTCAGGCCTGGATTTCTCCTGACTCTCAGGTCCATTCCCAGGCTGACAAGCTGATTACAGCTTCAGTTAGGGAGGAAGTCTCCCAGAGTGATAACATGATAAAAAACAGAGTGGAATTCATAATAAAAATTAACACCTAGTGTCTTTCCCATGGGACATCTGGACATGCTGTCCCAGGGATGTTTTTCCCAATTGTCCAATGAACTACTGTCCTGTCCTAGTGGCTCATAACACACCTTAAATACAGGCTGTCTGTACAATAAAGTGGCCTTTTTCCCCAAAGAGGTCCGTGTGTCTTGCTGTCTTTTCTCTCTCTCTTTGCAGCGCAGTAACCACACTTTTTCATGAGTGTTTGGGGGTGTGTGTGTGTGTGTGTATTTAAAATCATCAGGGCCTTCTTCCAGATTAAGGGAAGGGGTAACAGTCACACAGAAATATGAAAGCCTGATTTTAGTCATACCTAATTCAGAGAAAACACTTGAACTTCAATCTGCTACAGCCCACTTAATTGACATCATCATTAATTCCTGCTGGTCCCCCTTTACCTTAGCTGGAAAGTGTCTCCTTTACTTTTCAGCAAAACTTTTGTCAAGACTATCAAATCCAAATTGTTTAAATGAGAGCTTATCAATCACTATGGTTTTGATGAGAAAATATTCTTGATCAGACCTAGTCACATTTTTGTTTTTCTCTGCCATCTGCCTGTAACCATCTGTTATCTGTTTTAAGAGTAAAAGTGATTTAGGACAGGGAGTGTTTTATTAACTTTTGTTGGTAAAATACCTAGCACAGGAGGGTCATGGTCCAAGCCAGAAAGAAGCTGCAGTTTCTTCTCAATTCAAATAAATAAATGCAATAATCAACACCAAGATCCCTGGAAGTGAAGTTCAGAAGGAAGGCAATGTGGCAGAGTTTCCTACAGTCTCTTCCCTATAAACTGAATATTCTAGTCCTGGTCATAAAGTGAAATCCTGACAATGAATAGTTTGGTCCTGGATCTGAATGAAAAGTTAAGTACTTCAAAGTATTTGCTGTGATTTTTTTTTTCCCTAAATTTTGACATTTTCATTTTGGGCAAAAGATTTCACAGAGACATCCATGCCTCTGGTTGCATCCTTCACTCAGGCATCCCTTTTGGGGGGTTGGCAGTAATTTTGTGTTTGCTTTGTCACTTTCCTCGAGAAGCTTCATCTTTCCTATTCCTCAGAGCAGCTGAGCACAGGATGATTCTTTTCAGGAGGTGCACTGTTGGCTTTTAAGCAGCCTGCAGGGAGTGTGGGGTGTTCACTCTGCACTGCACTGACCCTGCACATTCCCCACTCGAAGGGAGGATATTGCTTTGGTGACACTGGTGGCCCATTCAGCAATCCTGACTAATTCCAGCTCCACAGCCCTTTATTAAGTGTTTTGTTTTGCTCGACCTCACATCATGGGATCATCTTGTCTACCTCTGACTTTTTCATTACCTTCCATTACCTCTCATTTCAGCTTTCCCTGCATTACTCTGTCATCTTCAGAGACTTGCACTCATAACACTTGGAATAATTAAGTGATCTGCATAGCAGTAATACCGGTGCCCTCTGCAAAAATGTGCCACCAGCTTTTAACTAAGAATGACAGGAATCCAGCCCTGAAGGCAGCTAAGTGAGCAGCTCCAGTTCTGAAAAGTCCCTCCTGGAATCTCAAAAGGTTTAAACCAGGGTGAATGTCAGTATTTTCAGGGAATGTACTGGAGCAGGTCCCTGCCAGAAGATGGCTATTTAGTGTTGCAATCCTGCAAAAGGATGGAAGGGAATTATTGCCTCATGTTTTCTTCATCTTTCCTACCTATGTCTTGGCATATAAATCAAGATTTCATGTTATACTCTCATTTGTTTTTCCTATTGCTGTTCTCAGTCTCTTCCCAGAAGAAACACACATCACTGATATTTATTGTTTCAGAAGGAAAGGAAACTGAGGCAGAGAAGTTTTCATCCTGGCTGCAGACAGGAGCCATTACTCCTTAGCCTTTCTAGTGACAGGCTCTTTAGGTGCAGCTCAAACCGAGTTTATTCAGTCAGTTCCCAGATCCAGGGGCAGCCAGCACCTCTCACCAGCTCAGGGCAGGGCTAAGGAAATTCCAGCTGAGCCTGCCTCCTGTTTGTCACATCAAGTCCCCTGGGCTGGGGCCTGGCAGCACTGCAGGACACACCTCCCACACCCCCTGGTGCACCTGAGGACTCTGACACCTGACATGCACTGATGGAAAAAGGCTCCATTAACCAGTTTGTGGAAAAGGTAATTAAACTCAAATACAAGAAAAAAAAATACCATGAAGGAAACAAATGACTTTTTACAGTTGCTGTAGGGTAGAACTGAAATCCTTCACACTTTATAATAAAGTTACATTCTTCAAGACTCTTTTCTTGGGGGAATTTTTTTTAACCTTTCTGTCTTTCACAAGATGCACTATCAATTTCACTGCAGTGTTCAAGAATATTACTGGGGTTTACATACACTGTACTCCAACTCAGTCTTTCCCCACAATCCCCTTCCCCCCAGCAATTCCTGAGCATGCCAGGCACTGTTGTGTTCTTCATCTGTTTAACACACACACAGTTCAGACCACAGCAGCTCGTGCCGCACTCTCCTGATATCACTCTCAATTAAGGAGCCTATAATTCAGACATTTACTTGCAGCTTCTCCGTTTGTCACTGAAGTGTTTTCCAATGTCCTGCACTTTAGTTCAGCTGCTCAGAGTGAACTCTGTGACCATTCTGAAAATTTTAGTTAAAGTAGGAAACCTTGAATCTCAGGTAGGCACAATTAATGTGATTTCTTGTTGGAACCCAGAACCCTGGGAGTTTTGAGCTTTCTGTGCTTTCTGGCACTGACCCCCATGAGAACACTGCTTTTGACCTGAGGCCTTGGAGAAGGCTCCAAATTTGAGTGATGGAGTTAAAAGCACAAGTGTGTAGTTAGAAGTGTGTAATTTCACATGGTGAAGGGTTTGGAATCTGGGGGTTTAGGATATAGTAATAGATATGGGACAAGATGGATGTTGTTGGGTGCTGTCCCTTTCTGTCTTCTTCCTTCCTCTTCATGATTTCAGGCAGTAGTTTTTGGTTGGACTGTTAGTGCTGCACTGCAGGTCACAGGAGTTTGGTTATTGAGTCAAAAGTATAAATAATATAGGTGTTAGCTCTTTATTGGACTGTTTAGCTTTAAAAGACCTCGTAACTAGCTAAATTCATCTCCATTTTGCTTGCTTTTATCTGGTAGCTGGAAGTGTTGCTGAACTCTCTGTACCTTAGATAAGATTTAATAAACAACCAAGCCTGGACACAAGAAATCTGTCTCCTTCATGTTTTTAATCCTGACTCTGAGTGAAGACAGAAGAAAATGAAGACAAGCCACTAATTAAGTGGTGCAGTTTACCCATTTGCAATTTCTTACACAGAGTCAGAGAATCACAGAACTGTCAGGGTTGGAAGGGACCTCTGGAGATCCTGCAGTGCACGCCCCTGCCAGGGCAGGGTCACTCAGGTGACACAGGGACATGTTCAGGTTGGTTGGGATGTGTCCAGATAGGGAGACTCCATCACCTCCCTGGGCAGCTGCTCCAGGGCTCTGCCACTCTCCATGGAAAGAAGCTCTTCCTCAGGTTGAGAGGGAATGTCTTGTGTTTTTGTTTGTGTCCTTTACTCCCTGTCCTGTCCCTGGGCACCACTGGAAAGAGTCTGGCACCATCCCCTGACAGCCCTTGGAGAGATTGGTGAGCATTAATGACATCCCCTCAGGCTTTTCTCCAGACTGACCAGCTCAGCTCCCACAGCCTCTCCTCATCACAGAGATGCTCCAGACCCCAAATCATCCTTGTGGGGATCCTCTCCAGCAGCTCCTTGTCTTTCTGGAACTGAGGAGCCCAGAGCTGGACACAGCACCCCAGCTGTGCCTCAGTGGGCTGAGCAGAGGGGCAGGATCCCCTCCCTGACCTGCTGGCCACACTTCCTGAGGCACTCCAGCTCTTTGCTTGATCTGTGTCATTCTCTCTTTTCCTCTAAAAAAGCCTGATTCCCAGCACCAGAGCTGTTTTCCCTTCCTCTTGCTTACCTGTGTATTTCAAACATCTAATCCCAACTTTTTTGTGTCTTTGAAGCTGCTGCTATTTATTTTCTGGACTTTACTTCTTCACTAAAGCACTTCAGGCTCATGAGTTCTACAGATTGTCGTCTCTGAGAGTTCTGCTGCTCTGCTTGTTGTTTTTAGACTTTCACACCCCTGAGTTTTAAGCTTGGCTTAAAATATGGTCCATTTTACTGTTCTTTGGGCTCTAATAAGACTATGCTGATACAATGCAAGAAAGTTGGCTAAATTCCTTAATCCAAATAATAGAAGTATTTTATCTACCCCTTCCCAGGGCAATGGACATTTTGGTCATCAGAGCTTGTGTTTAGTTACAGGTGAATCTCCAGGGACCATAATGTTGTGTGTGTTAAATAAAGCCATAAAGCAGGGCAGAAAGGTCACTGTGCTACTCAGTCACAACCTTTGCTGCACCAAGAGCTGTTCCTCCAGCCTTGCTTTAGAGTATGTGACCTGTCTTCTCCTTGCCCTAACCCAAAGCTGAAAAAAACTTGGATTTTTTTAAGTTTCTGAAGACATTTCAAGGATGTGCTTGGCCCTTACTTGCAGACGTTTTTGTCATGCTACTGAGAATTCACTTTTAAAGACAAAGTGCTAAAACTTCCACAAAATACCATTATTCTAGCAGTTGTTACTTTGAGAAGGATAAACAAACAGAAATCAAAGTTGCAAGAATTCTAATAACACTCCAGGAGACAGCAACAATTCCAGCCCATGGAAATCATTCAAAGACAGCAGTGTAGGATTTATCTCAAAGTCAACAGAAACTCATCAGAGCCCATAAAAACAAGTAAACAGCTACATTAACACTGAACAGTCACATTTCCAACAGGAAATTGAATCCTGTAATCAATGAGCACTTAAGAATTGCCAGAATAGTTTAATGTGAATATTCTTAAGAGTTTGATTCTAGAAATTAAGGCTAGAAAGGGCATCTGATACAAATGCTTCTTGAAAGGAATAATGACCAAATGGTTCCATTGTATGGCTTAAGAAAAAAAAAATAAAAATCCTTACACATCTGTAAATAACTCTAAACCAAGCTGTGTTTTGTGTTTTTTTCACAGCTGGAATACTAGTTTTTATTACAGCTCAACTGGCATTGCAAATTAAAATCCATCTCTGTTTGTTAAACTGCTACTTAAAATGGCTTCCACCAACTGTTACAGTTGGATATTATGTTGTCATTTATGCATTAAGTGGGAATGGTTCAATAGTATGAATATTTAAAAACAAGTACATGGAAAGTATTTTAATTGGGTTGCCATTGCTAACTGCTGAGTTTTGTTCCCAAGGTTTGGTCAAAGCTCGCTTAATTTTTCATTACATAAGAAGCAGCATCCAGTGAATTAATGGAATGAGGATCCTTTGTAGGTGCATCTCAGGGTGTCTGATCAGAGCAGAACAGCTTTGCACTTTTAATGGACAGCAATTAAAGTGCTCAGCAGACTTCTGCCATGCTGGTTGATCTGTTCTGAACAATTTATTTGGTGAACTCTTCCTCAGAGATGTTAAAGAGGGAAAAACCACCACATGATCATGAGCAGAGACAATAAAATGACTGTAAGCACATTGGAACTTCTGGAAGAGACTTTCAGAGGGTCACAAGGAAGCTGTGAATGAAAAACTATTGTCACTGCTCACTACATCTGTAAAGCACCAACATCTATGGCAGCTGAGGTGAGCATTGCAAAATAGACAATTGTATGAGGCTCTAGGTCTAATTTAATTTAAAATAATTATCTGAGGATACAACAGGCAATTGTCACAGGTAAACAGATTATTCATAAAGAAATTAGGCAGTTCTGAAAATCACAGTAAATCTTCACCATCAGGTTTGTTAACAGCTCTCAATGATTGACAGCAGTTTCTTCAGATGTTGCTTCAAGTTTTTTGTCTTTAACCTGTAAACCACATCCTGCAAGTGACAAAAGAATCAATCTCACCTGTTGCTCAGAGACAGCCAGGCCCAAGATATTCTGGTTAAGGTTGTTCATGAATGTGCCCCCAGAGCATCTCACTTTACAGAAACCCCAGTGATCCATGTGCTGAAGTTAACACTTTTAGGATAGCTGAGCAATGGGACACTTTGTCAGGGACTTACCTGAAGAGCTATCAGTTGCTCAACGCTTAAGAAAAAAAAAATCACATTTATTTACAAACCAAATAAGTTTTCACAAATGTCAAATGATTCCTAAATATCATTAAAGTTCAAAAGGGCCTAAAATACAGCCCATAATACCTTTGGAAATATGTCCACCCATCTATGTACCTGTGACATCAGAGTTGGATTTTGATGATCCTGGTGGGTCTGCCAATTCAGGATATTCTATGAATCTATGACATCCTTAGCAGAATTTTTTTTATTTTCAAGCCACTTACCCTTTTATGAGAAGCCTTCTCTGGAGGAGAGCTGCTCCTCATGGTGAGCACTGGATAACTCCAGGCCAGGAGACTTCTGAGCCTTCCCAGCCTCCTTCCCATATCAGGTGTTCCTGGCAACTGCTGCAGAGTGGGAATTCCCTCTCCTGTGTCAGACATGGCTAAGGGAGAAAAAACAGCAAAAGCAGGAGTATGATGTTCTGGAAGTCTGGGGGAAAAGAGCTGGTGAGATGTAATATCAAATCAGCACCTCTAAGTATGGGGAGATGAATCAAGCAAATTTTGAATGCTGTTCTTCAAGCCCATTATTTTAGGAGAGCAGCAGGACAAGCCAGGGAACTGACACTTGTGCTTCACCAAACCTGGCAAAAGGAGAATCTGAATCCATCTCTCTATTTCATAGCTGCTCTCCCATACAGGATAACTTTAAGCAGGACTGTCATATGTTGTTATGTTTTATTGCTTAAATGGGCAGTTTCCCAGCTTAGTGAGGCCTTGGGAAGCTCTTCAAACACAAACCTAACCAGGGCACTTGCCTGTCTCTGGAATACTCCACTCTCCAGCTGACCTTCAGCAAACAGCCCCGTGGGAAGCGTGCCTCGCCCCAGGCCTGTGACTCACACTTTAATTACATCAGAGGAGGGTATGATCTGAAAAGCTGATGCTGTTTTTATTGCAACCACTGAGCTCCCTGCCAGCTCAGTGATCAGCCCTCACTGGGCAGGGTGGTCCCTTGGCTCTGTGGTGGCAGTGTGGACATGGGGCTGGAGCTGCTGCTTCACCTGTGGCTGCTCCTCTGCAAGGACACCTGGCAGGGCAGGGGACAGGGGGCAGGGGACAGGGGGGCAGGGGGATGCCCAGTCCTGCAAGCCAGCCAGCCAGGGCTCAACCTGTAAACTGCTCTACAAATTCTGACATGTTGCTGGGACAAAACTGCTTGGTTTACACCTAAAAACCCAAACTGATCTTATGCTTTTCACACACTGTTAAGCTGGAGAGGGGCTTTGGACAAATGGCCTGGAATGACAGGACCCAGGGAATGGCTCCCAGTGCCAGAGGGCAGGGCTGGATGGGATCTTGGGAATTAGGAATTGTTCCCTGGCAGGGTGGGCAGGCCCTGGCACAGGGTGCCCAGAGCAGCTGTGGCTGCCCCTGGATCCCTGGCAGTGCCCAAGGCCAGGCTGGACATTGGGACAGTGGGAGGTGTCCCTGCCATGGCAGGGGTGGGATGGGATTAGCTTTGAGGCCCTTTCAATCCAAACCCCTCTGTGATTCCATAATTCTGATTACACTGATCATAGAAAACATCCAGAATTGTTAATGCCAACGTTTCTGGCTACTGCAGGAGACAACACTCAAAAAGAGACCTGCACACACTGGAAATTCTTTTGTTTGAACATTTGTTTTTGAATCTCATAAAACTGGTTTACTAGAAATTTAATTAAGAGAAGACTAATGGTTTCCCCATTAGACAAGACGACTGCTACAGAAAGTTTAATGTTCCTTCCCCAGAAAGGAAGGATAAAAATATAAAGTTACGTCTAAAATGTACCAATATTTATTCAGCTGCATTTCTGACACAGGTCACAGGAGCAATATTTCCCAGTTATGCCCCAAACCAAAATTAAGTTTTATATTATTCCAGCCCTTCCCAAGAGCCTAGAGCAGGCTATTTCACTGCTGTTTTATAAATACTGTTTTAACCTGACAATTTCTTACACAAGATCTTTTTCTTTTTCTTAACTAGGAAAAGAGTTCCTGCACAAAATGGGGGGATATAAAACCAACAAATCGAGCCAGGCCTGTTTTAGCTGTGTTCCTGACAGATGTGCTGGACAGAGGGTGCAGAGCTGAGCTGAATGTTGTGCTGTCATCCTCAGACCAAGGCCCATCTGCTCCAGACGTCCAACACAACCAACACTGCTCCAGGGAGAACATTTTAATAAACAGCTACAAGTTAATTTTCACCAAGCTGGTACTGACAGTCTCTTAACACACACCAAGTTTCATCTCCACAGTATTAATTGTTACAAATACATAACAGATAAGCAGCTCAATCCCAGCCCTTGAGCTCCCTCTCCACTCATGTACCTACACACTTTAAAAGGCTGGGACCTTAAAATGGCATTTCTTCAGCCATTAAAGTGAATGACACTTGTGAATTCAGAAAGGACAAAGCCCAGACATGATGCACTAACATCTGATTGACTGGTCACAGGATCCCTTCAAAGAATCCCCTTTAAAAGTTGGATTTTAAAGATCCTTAAAACCATTGTATTAAAAAAAAAAAAAACAAAACCAACCAAGCAAACAACCAAAACCTCAAAATTAAATTGACATAGAATGCCATAAACTATTGGCAAATTGCCTCAATTCTTACTTGCCTTCTCTGAAAAACAAAAATCACCTAATTTCTCAAGTAAACTTCCCAAGTTTCTACATATAACCTTTGAACTTCATTAAGGTCAACTACACCCTTCTAGATACTTATTGACCCTAAACAGATCCCTTAATCCATTGATTTTATGAAATAAAAAATCAGACCACAGAGAAGAACAAGAGACTCCAATAATGTGCAATGACAAATAATAGAAGGCCAAAATTTGCAAATATTTATCTGTTAAGTGAGAATGAAATAAAATTTAGACATCTAAATACTGGCAACACCTTACTGTTAGTATAGAGGTTCCTTATTCCACAGAAACCTTAACTATTTACTTTCACTGATGCCCAGATTGTGCCTCTGTATTTTCTAGAACTGAACAATTTGATCCCTTGCTAAATCAAAAGCCCAATCTCAACACAAAAGTGAACTACTCCTGCACCTAGACTGCCAGTGGTTGCTTTGGAAGGGTTCACAAATCATTCTTCACCAAAAAACCCGGGATAAATCCCACAGAGAAGGCAGTGACAGCTGCCATTCTTTTAAATCCAGGGAGAGCTGAGAAAGGAGGGGGCAACTGTGTTCCTGTGTCCCCTCCCTGGGTCTGAACACACACCTGAAGAGCAGCACCCTTTGTCTGCCCAAAACCACATTTCCACCTTTCAGAAAACAGAAACACCACGAGTAAACTCAAATCTTACCAGCAAGGAAAACAACAGAAATCCTACTTCACCCTGCTGGTTTCCCAGTGATCCAACAGCTCTCCACTTAGGGCTTGGATGCTGTGGAAATCCTGGAAAAGCCACTCACCTGCACACGGGGGGAAATAAGCAGCAAGATTAGAAAAAAAGATTCTACTTGAAAATCACGTGTTATGAAGTAGGTTATACCTTATTTTGCATTTCAGTGTTGTGTGACAGAACCCACCTTTTTTATCTGGCAGCACTGTTCTTCCTGATCAATCCCTGGCCATTCCCTCCCCAGGTGCATTCAGCACCCTGCTGGGAGCACACATTGCACTGATTTTCCACCTCGGTCTCCAAGACTTTCAGAACACCTTTTTCCGAGTTGGAAATGTCTCCTACTGAAAGCATATTGAAATGCTTCTGGTCAGAAGTGAAAAACAAACTGTTTGCACCCACTCTGCCAAGTGTCCTGGGTTGTTTTGGAAGCACGCCCATCTTTATCACTCATCTTTTTCAGCACACCCAAACTTTTTCATTACGCATTTTATATATTTCCAAATTGATAAGTTTAAAAAAAAAGAAAAGAAAAAAATTGAAGTTGAAGCCAGAATCTGTATTTTCTGTATTTTCAAGGCTCCAGGAAGATTCGACTTTGTAGCAATTCCCCAACTATAATTGCCTTACCAGACAGTTTAAATCCATTTAGAAAGTTCCATGTTAACTCTAGCCTCAAGAGCCTTGTCTCCAGAAATAGCTGCTGTTTGAGCTGCAGCTGTGAGAGGATATTTTAAATCAAGTCTGTGACTGCTTTTTTTTACCTGGGGAGCCTGTGTATTGAGATGGGCACTTCAGGGGCAGGGCAGGGATGCACACAGCTCAAGCCAAGTCAGCTGGTGCCATGGCTCATGCCTGGAGTCACCCCAAAGGTGCCACAGGAGCCACACACCAGTCCTGGGTACACTGCAGCTTAACCCCCATCACTACAACCAGAGGAGTGAACCTGGAGTCATTTTTCCCTGTATTACTAAACCACACATGGAATATTTTTAGCTGTCTTTTGATTTGAAACTGGGGGTAATTAAATCCTAGTACAGGTCTAATACTTCAGTGTGCTCCCTCTAATCATAATTATCACATTTATAGAGAGCTACAGGCACCAGGCTGTTACAACAAGAGATATTTTTTGTCTATAACTTCACAAGATAATTGTTTACAAATAACATTGGAAGCTACAGCTGGTGAACAAGTTCATGCCCTATTTTGAAGTCAATAGGAGAAGGAACAGCCTGGTGCTGCCTGGTGCTGTGAATCAGGAAAAAGGAAGGTTCAGATCACACACAGCCTGGCCTTTATCATCACACTCCCAGAGCTTCAGTCTTACACTCCCATTTGGCACCCTTGACTCCAGTGGTTCTATTATTTTGGTGAGAAGAATGTAAAGGACATCCTCCAATCAGGAATACTCAGAGCAAATCGAAATAATTTTAAAATAAATGTCTGTGGTGTGCAAATACATTCAAGCTGCAGAGCCAAGTTCAGTTTCTTCAGTGTTTTTACCTGGTGCTAGACTTGAGAATTCCTGTTCCATTGTCAAGCTGTTGCACACATACATCCCCCAGTGGTTCTCTATGGAGAACTGCACTTTGGAGGGACATCCACTGCAGCACAGCAATTCCACTTGGAGAGATCCAGGTTGAAATGCAGCATGAACTGCACTCAGAACAGAGGGAGGGGGGCTCAGGGTCAGCCCAGCATTGAGGTGAGTTAATATCAAAACCCCATTATGATTGATCCATGGCAAGCTTTCAATTTTTCTCCTAAAAGCTGGGCCAGGCTGTGCTCCTGCACGATGGAGTTCAGTCAAATCCTCCTGCACAGTGCTTGCCCACAGCCCATCCAACCCTCAACAGTGCTGCCACTGATTGCAAACACTATAATCAATGGCCAAAACAAATTAAAGAGAGGGATAAAGAGTCATCTGCCACCACTTCTGTGTTCTTTATCTTCCAAAGGCTTCTAGCAATTAATTCGTTGGAAGTTTTATTGTTATCAAGTGAACACTTAATTTTGTGGGACACTATGGGCAAAAGCTGTAATGCAAACAAACAATGGCTGTTATGCCATAAATCTGCCTCCAAATCTGACTCATGCACTGAGGGTTTGAGAGCTCTCTAAAGTAACATATTTGTTTACTTGTAAGGGGAAAAGGTCCTTCTGTAAGTACTACATACATTTAAAATCTAAACACAATAAAAATGGCACTTGGCAAAGCATCATTAGGAATACAGTGATCTGTGGTTTCATAATTAAGGGAGAATCATTTAATCACTTATTGATGAAGGAATACAGAAATGCTAGAAGGCACCAGGGTGTCCTCCACTCTGAAGGGTGACATGAAGTGCAGTGAGCTGAAGTGCAGCCAGGAAGGATCCTCCTCACAGACCCCTGCATCTGCCAGGCACAGATTGAAATGGGCTGGTTCTTTGTGATTCACTTCNACATGAAGTGCAGTGAGCTGAAGTGCAGCCAGGAAGGATCCTCCTCACAGACCCCTGCATCTGCCAGGCAGGGAGGGATCACACACTGAAATGGGCTCTTTCTTTTGTGATTCACTTTGAATGTCCTCCAGCAGCCTTTCACCAGAGCTCTCAACTGCCACTGGGTGTTTCAAATCATGGAATGGCCTGGGTTGGAAGGGACCCACAAAGATCACCAAAATCCAGTTCCTGGGTTGGTGTCACTTCAGAGTCTCCTGAGAACACTGCAAAGGGCAACCTTGCCATAATTCTGTGTGGCACACAGGTACTGGCTGTAGGCATGACCACCACTAAATAAATATAACAACACATAAATCTGATGGGATGTGCTTAGGTAGATCTATATCACAGCCATGTAGTCATTTGGAAATGAGAGACAAAGAGATGACTCTAAGAGGGTGTTGCTACATCAAACAATCTAAAGTTGGGGAAAAAAAGGAGAGTAAAAAAATCCCTCTCTCTCTCAGGATGTCACAATGAGGAAGGAATGCTAATTAGCTGGTATAATCACACCAGCTTTAAACACTCTCTTCCCTTTTAGAGGAAATTATAAACTCCACAGGGCAATGCAGAGCATCCAGAATAAAGCACGGAACTGAGCAGTGTGGATCTCGCAGCACCTGTAAGCAGGTTTGCATTGTTTAAGTAATTATGATTTGGATGGATATTGCATAAATAATATTGAATTTTCATCTTTGATCACAGCTGCCACTTCCACAATGCCATTTCCACGTGGATGAAGAGCAAACTCTGTCAGGAAAGTGTTGACCCTCCGAGGTAATAATACACTGCTGACTGTGATAACTCTTGTGCTCTGTAAAAAAAGCAACTTGTGTATCAAGGACAACTTAATAACAAAAACACCCAAAACCCAATGGTTGTGTAAATAAAATGTTCAGGCACGAGGATAATTGTCCACAGAGCATTACAGCCAAACCAGCAATTTTACTTGGTACTTCAGCATCCTACCTAAAGCTTTTTAAGGATGACTAAAATCTATTGAAAATAAAGAAATGCCAAAAGAGACTTTTTGCATCTGGAAAAATGTGTATCAATGCATTTGGCACGAATGTCTACAATTTAAGACAAATCACCAGTAACATCCTTTGAAAAGTGGATTACAACCACAAAAGTGGTCAGGCATTCTGCTTCTGTTTCGATAGAAACAAAATAAAGCCCAGTCTTTACTTCAAATACACTCTGAGTGCATGTTGAAATAGGTTCTTTTTCAAAAATACTGTGATATTGCAACTTCAATCCTTGAACTTTATTTACTAATTCACATACTCCATAATTAGTGCTCAATGGGAGCAATCTCTTTTCAGACCTAGCACAGAATTAATAACAAGGATTTAATGCATACATTTTCCTACAAAAATAGATAGATTTAGTCCCTTTTCCATTAAAGATTGTGGCAAAACTCCAATAATGATGAGCAAACTCCTAATAATATTTAACTGTCAGATGATTACTATGTTGCAATTCCATTAGTAATTAAAACTAAATGGCACTTAGGTAATGTATTATCTTCCACCTTTCCTAATACCTGCCCTTTCAAACTTAAGGTCAAATTAATATCAGGGTATCTGAAAAATTCTTGATAGGGTGAAAAAAAGTTGTTTTCTGTCTCTTTATCCCTATAAAACGCCAGCCAAAGCCCGTCAATTCCCTTAAGCACAATGCATCATCTGGGTGAGAATCAGAATAACCTCCAGCTTCAAGAAAACTGATTTAGTGAAAATGAAAGTTCCTGATACTCTCCTTTTTCTGCATCTGCTCTCGTAGCTAAATTCCTGAGCAGCAGGCATGGGTGAAATCCTCTACCCTGACCCTGGCAGGCACAGCTCTGGTGGAGTCACTCCTGCCTCCCCTTCCAGCCTCAGGCTCAGCTCCTGGCCCTGGGTTCTGGGAGCAGCACAAGGCTCTGATCAGGCAGGATGAGCCCTGGCAGAGCAGGGTGTGTGCCCTCCAGCTGGCTGGGGCACACTGACACACATGGTAAAGTGTGCTGCTCCTGTCATTGAAACTCCTCTGCAGGGAGGCACCTGGAGTGGGATGGGGAAAATGTCAGTGTGCAAAGAGTGCTTCTGCTGGAGCTCAAAGATAATTACAACATTTTTAAACAAACCCCACTGCAGGCCTTTCTGGGAACAAGACCAGTTTCTGATTCCAAATATTTTTTTTTTCCATTTTTCATGAAAATTTTTTTTACTTTTTTTTTTTTTTTTAATCAATAGATATTTCTAAATTCCANACATTTTTAAACAAACCCCACTGCAGGCCTTTCTGGGAACAAGACCAGTTTCTGATTCCAAATATTTTTTTTTTTCCATTTTTCATGAAATTTTTTTTTACTTTTTTTTTTTTTTAAATCAATAGATATTTCTCAATCTCAGTACTGCCCAATTAAAGTAATATAATTAAGTATCAGATTTCTGAGAGCAGTAACACAGTGTTAAGTGACAAACACAATTTTAGCACATGGTCTGCACTTGGTTACTACTCCCTCTCTAGTCAAGGCACTGCCAGTAATTTGTTACTGCACTACTCCCAGCTTAGCAGAAGCATCAAAAGTGAAATGTCTGATGAAATATGATGCTGTTGTTAATGCTAAAACCCTTTTCCCCCCCTTTTTTTTGGTAAAAAGCCTTGTAGGGAAATAGTTAGCAAGTTGCTTTTTTAACAATTTATTTTCAAGATACTTTAGAATAAAGATGGGAACCCCAGAAAAATTCTAACCTCACACACCCCTTATGTAAAATCTTCTGTTCTACTGTTGCAACAAACTCCATAAGGAAATTACAGGTTTTGGCTATCAGTGCACCACTTTAACTGGGCCAGTTTAACTGTGCAATGATGCACTCGCTGAGTTTGGATATTAAAAGTGTAAATCAATGTTAATAATAATCACAAGGATTTGAGAGCACAGCTTGGCAATAGGGGTTTAAACCCCTAAAAAATATGTAAAGCCTTTAAAAAACATTTACTACAGACTTTTGAACAAGCCAAGCTCCTCTGCAATATATGCCAGGAATGCACATTCTGGTAGAGAGCTTTGGATATGCATAATGGAAAAAATAAATTACATCTACACACAAACGAAAAAAATAATTTTGACATTCAAAATCCATTCTGGTGGACAGTGGAACTGAATCAGTGGTATTTTGATCAGAAAAGTTTGGCCCTACCAGGTAGGACATAATGTGTTGGTTGTACTTTCTCAGGTGACAACATTTAGCCAGACAATGCTGGAGGCTGATCCTTAACCAAAGAGTTTCAAAAATGTGCTCAGGAAAGTACAAGATTAAACTGTAGATGCTGTGGACTCAGCAGACCTTCAGCTAGCACAGATCTGCAGAGCTCCACAGATCAGGAAACAGGTTCATGGCTGAACTAAATTGATTTAACTTTCATTTTAAACCTTTACCAGTTAAAGACACTTACAAAAGTGGAAGCTTCTGGTTTATTTTTTTTAAAAAGTACTTTTTATGTTTTTGTTTTTATGTTTTTGTGTGTTTGTGTCTAGGCTTTCCTTCTACTTTTTTCTCCCAGGAAATCAAGAACTAAATATAAGCCCAGTGTTGTCTCATTCCTTTCCCTTCTTCTTTCTTCAAATTTTATTTAACATCCTGATATTTGACATGGGACAACATATTACAAGAAAATGTAAAAAATCCAACGTCATATATGGAACCAGAAGGGGAACAGAACTTCAATAATTTCTTTGGTTGCTTCCAAATAAGTGAGCAAAAGATAAACACACAGTCCTGTAGAGACAGGTCTTCTTTAAACCTGACAAAAGGCTTTCCTTGGTGATTTGATGTTATTGCTCCATTTAAAGTATTTTAAAAGTTTGACTGCAAGAAGAAGCAATTCCACTTGTGCCAGAAGTGGTCTCCTTTCACTCAGCCTCTACTGTTATTATTGTGCTCCTGGTAGTTTATAAATTATGAATTGTATTTAAGAATTTGCAGACATGTATTTTCCTTGTAAAGAGGAAGCAAGTGCTTATTATTTGTCCTTTGATGTATGCCCATACAGCAAAATGAAATCACTGCCTTTATAATATCCTGTACATTCCAAGCACTTGACCCAGATGTATTGAAACAGGCAGTATTATTTGTGTGTGTGAAAAATAATATCTCCCTACACCTCACACCTCTTCTCTTTTCTTGAGGTCTTTTATAGCTCAAAATAGCCAAGCTTATCTCGCTGCCAGCATCCTCAGCTCATCTCAGTGTTCAGGGAGATAAGATTAGAGGCCTTGATCCTCCTGCTGTTAGAACAAGACCTCAATCTCTCACTGTCTCTATTTAATCAGGTTCCTATTTTAGCTGCCACAAAGCTGTCAACAAAAGAAAATAAACTATACCCCATCAAGGGGTTAAATTGGATTTCACAATGTGCAAATGCTCATCTGAACAAAATTCCACCTGCACCCTCCGTCAGGCAAATTAGTTCTGACTTTTAATTTATTTCTCTAGGAAATGGAAAGGTATGGCATACCCAAAGTCAATAGGGAATAAAGAACGAGGTGTAATCAGCCTGCTCACTAATTCAGAGCCCTCTTCTCTGTCAGCTTTAATAGATTTCAGACCACACAATTTATAGAATGCACGATGTATCTTTTCTAGTCTATGCTTTATTGTGGACTTGTCTAGTTAATGGTCCAAACAAGTGACAAGTGATGTTTGTTTGATGTAACAGTGCCTGTAAGACACACACGCTGCTCGGGCAGATTTTGGACAGTCTGTTTTGCTACTCCAGACTGCAACAGGATTGGTTTTCATCTGGGACAATCTGCAGCACCACAATTCTGTTATGATTTCTGTCAGGAGGCCACTTGACCAGTAATTTATTCAGTTCTACCATGTAGACATTGAAAAAAGTCCCCAGTAATTAATCACTTGTACTTTAAAGAATATTTGTATTTCTTTGTTTTAAATCATTAGTTAGTAGTGTGCTACCAAAAAAGGTTTCCTCTTCTTGGATAGTGATTATCCTGTAGATATCAAATGACTATTTCTTATTCTTTCAAAGTATTTATCCTGTTTTTCCCTCTCCTTAATATTTTGATTTTCTTAATTCCACCAGGTCATATCCAAAACCTGCAGTAAGAAGTAACTCTCCTGGCTCCTGGAAGGAGCAGCATGGATGGAGACAAAATATCTCTAAGATAGCAAAAGGAGGCTTAGGATAATGCTCATCTACTAAAAATCCTCACTGGCATAGCTGGTGTTGTAGCCCTTTTCAGTTCTTTTGTTGGCCCTATAGCAAGGCAGAATTTGATCTGTGTCTTGGCTTGCAAAGCTGGGTGTAACCAAAATGTGTATTCTATCATCATCTGATAAAACCAGGGGGAGCAGTCATCTTTATCTTTTCCACAACCCATCCTTCCTCCAGGAAGGTATCATCTATTAATGGGCCATTGAGTCCTACTGTATGACTGATAAAATTACATCATCCCATTGGGAGATGCTCTAGCCATTGGAAAGAGCCAAGCCTTTCCTATCTAGATAAAAATTGAGATTTGGGACATCAAGGCAGCCTTTTTCCACTGGATTCCAGAGAAAAACCGGACCTTTCCACATCATCACTGGACCTTTGGAGGAAAACTGCACCTTCTACAGGAGCACTGCTTCAACTGAACCACATCTGTCACTGCAGGAGGATGCAGCCACCATTTAATGGGACTGCTACCAACACCCTGACTGACTAACNCTTTCTTAGCAGACACCTGTCTTTCAAACCAAGACAATCTGCAACAGGGGCATTAGTAAAACCTAATCACAATCTTAAAACACAAAATAAAATCAAAATTCACTTCTGAAGAAAATCCTTCAATCTCATTAATTTTCTGAACAGCATTGAACATCCACACCATCTGAGGTGCTCACACAAGGGATAAAGGTCATTTCCTCACTGTACAAAGGGTGGAACACCTCCTGCATCTTCCCTTCTTTTCCAGGGCCATGGTAGGGAACATGTACTTGCCTCCAGTGTGTTTATTGCTGTCTAGTAGGACATCTGCTGCCTTTCTGCTAACATCTGTCTACCTATGATCATGCAGTGTTAGGCATAATTTTGCCCTTAATAGCTTTCCTGAGGTTTTCTCTCTTTACCTCTGATAGCCTGAATGTTGTGATCTGAAGAATAAAGCTGCTTTATTTTTGGTCTAATTAAGACACTCGAATCCTCATAATTGCAAAAGTATTAGATGTGGATTCTGGATAAAAATGCTTTTTGTTTTGCTTCAGGGTCCTTCTTCCACTGTGCAACGAGAATTAATCATGATGATATTAAAGGTATTGGGAACACACCATAAAATCAGGGAAAGGAAAAGCAAATACTCTGAAGGAAGGAAACCAGTGGTGGGATTAAAAGGTAGATTACACCCTGCTAACAAATTCCCATGGAAGTTATTCTAGTTATCCTCTTATAACAGTACAGGTCCATGTTTTCTAACAGAATGATTATCTGGAAATCAAATGCAAGTGCCTGAAGTAAATAAGGACAAACAAACTCTGTGCAGGCAGGACAAGAAGGATAAAGCAGAGAGGCAAAGATGTAAATACACAATGCAAAGGCAAGTCACACACAGCTCCCAGCCTTGCTGAGGGACCCTTCTGCACAGGGACCCTTCACTTTGGCAATTTACAGACCCAAACTGGGGTCAGAGCTGCCTTTCACCTCTCTCAGGACAAAAATGCAATTTTTCAGCCAAAAGAAGAGATTACTGGTACATAGGGGAGCAACAACATGGAGAAAACAAATGCTGGAGTTTGCTATAGGCATTCATCAGCTAAAAGATTTGGGATATTTTATTGTGCAGGTCTGCACCTCAAAGAGCAGTTTTCCAGTTACTCACCAGGAGCTGGACACTGGGATAGGGAGCACAATCCATACTCAGAGCTCAGCTGAGGATTCCTGAACCCATGGAGATGTTCAGAAGCAGCTTCTGTTTGAACAGATCCATCGAGGAGATGATCTCTCAGCTCTCTCACTACAGTTTATTTTGGATAGCTGAGAAATGTGAAGTGTTTGGCCACGAGCCAATTCACATCAAGTTCCTAAGCTTTCTCAATTAAAAAAAAAAAAATTAAAAGAAATTGCAGAAATAGCCTTTGGCCACAGTGTTTTATTTTACCTGAAAAAAATCAGTTGTTTGAAATGTATCTAATTCAGATTAGGATGCATATTTGCACTATGCATTCAGCTAAATTTAGTTTATAAATATTTCTTTTAAAATGAAAAATCTAGAGTTCTATTAAAACCATGTTTGACATCAGCAAATAGTGGTTTTGATTTTTCAAAGGACCATGTTTCATTAAAAAATTGCAAATGTTTTCCCAACTCCAATCTTATCCAAACACCCCATGGTACTGATCTACTGTTGATTTCAGGTAATGTTAGAAATAGCTATGTGCAGAGTAAGAATTACCGGGATTTTATGGCATGGAAACATGCCATAAAAATAGGGAAAAATTATTATTTGCATCCCCAAATGCAAGTGTTAGAGTTCTCAGACTAAGATTCACTAATCACTGTATCCCAGGCATTTTCTCAGTCTGCTGCAGAGCTCAGGTACCCTCCCAGGCTCAGCAAAGAAGCAATCTGACAGGTACTGCCTAGTTAAATATGAGTTATCATCACCAGCACCACAACATATTATTAAAAGCTCCATAAGCAGTCATGTGTTTTGGAGAGGCACCAACTTCAGACATGGAATATATACAACAAATATAAATTAATAGATTGGCTGTTGCTTTATAAATTCGAAGTATTTTGGAAAACAGAAACCCTATTCCACCTTAGTGGATTGGCTGAGAGGTAAGACTCTGAAAAGAGGAGATTTTAGTTTTGTTTGTGTTAAACATACAAACATATTCACCAGGACCCCAAAGGATTCACCAGAACCCTGACTATCAAGGCATTGCCAATTCACTGCAAATCAGGATTGGAGCAATGTTATTAAAAGTGGTAGGACTTCCCACCCACACTGCAGAAAGCTCCACTGCACGAGAAGAAAAACACAATTTGCCTGCATGCAAGGCTGACCCAGAAAGCTAAATCTTTTCCCCAGGAAAAACAGATAAACTCGTGCTTAAGTTTCTGTAATGGCAGTGCATTGAGCTGTTACCTAATACAGAGTGATGCTGGATCACTGAGTTTTCCCTGGAATTTAACTTCTCTGCATGCAGTTCTTTCAATAAATAACCCAGCCCAGGTGGTAGAATAAAGAAGTCTGATGCAAAAAAAATCAAACAAACAAACAAAAGCGAGCCTTTGATCTCAGTAATAACCAGAAAGTCAATCAAACGTCCCTAATGCTTTGTCTCACACATCAAGGCTTGAAATGCAGAGTTTGAAGCCAAGGACTGGTCAGTGAGTGGAGCCAGCTGCCAATGCCTGGCACTCCTGACAATGCCTCTGTTTCCAGGACTCTGGAAAACTGCCTAAAATGGGTCTAAACTGTGGTGCTCTGCTAATTATGAGCACAGCAGTCACAGAGCATCAGCCCAACCCCTGTCACAAAAGGACTGTTGGATAAAGGGAACCACACACCATTAGCTCTTTACTCCCTAGCCATCCAGAAGTGTGTAGGAACAATACATTTCATTTCCCAAAAGATTCAGTGAGTGTCAGGGGAAAAAAATAGCCATTTTATTACTCCAGCTGAAAAGGACTCTGAGATCAGACCCTTCTCTCACCCCTCACCTCGAGGTAGGTCTCAGTTTAAGTGAAATTTCCCAAATTTGCACCCCAGGGATAACATGGCCCTAGGTATTTAAGGTATTTGGAAATCAGAAATGTAACAAGCAAACCACAATCCTGTAGCTGTAATCGGGGACTCAACCCTCATCCCCACTGTACGTGCATTTCATCAAAGAGGATGTGGAGGTTACCCGTGCTCCCACACAGGCACTTCATCACTCCTTCCAGGACACTTGTTCTGCTCCCCTGGGTCTGGGATCAGCACCACGAGAGGTGTGCCCCTGCCCCGCAGGAACTCTCCAGCACCACTCCCAAAGGGAACAGAACTCTCCTTTCCCTGCCACAGCAGAGCACATCTCCCCCAAACTGAAGTCCTTGCATTGTCACAGGCAATACTGAGATGAATGCAGTATCTCCTTCCCTGCCATCCCTTTCAAAGGGTTTCCTGGCTGTTTAGCACAGTAACTTTTAGCAGAATGACACCCCCCGTGTTTAATCTCTGTGCTGCTGTTCCCTCAATGGACTGGGGTAATTTCTTCTCAATTCTAAAGGGCAGCACAAAGAAAAGTAATTTTCCCTGGTAATAAGATATACACACACAGAAGCCAAGAAGGGAAGGCACAAATAAAGCCAGATTATCTTGCAAAGTCTGTGGCTGCTCCTTAATGCTAATTTAAGTTCCCATCAATAGGCAGCTCCTACAACATGACACTTCAATACTGATTCACAGCAAATGTAGAAGTGGTAAGCTGAATCATCCAAATGAAATCCTCACTATCAGGCAGAGCAAATACAAGAACTCAAGCTCTTTCTCTTTACCACAGGCTTTGCTTTTTATCTGACACATACAGTAGAGCTCTGACAAGGACACACAATGCTCAGGGCCCACCTACCCACGATGGCTGCTCCTCTGGCCTGGAGCTGTAAAAACAGCAAAGAATTAGGGTTTGGCTCTGCAGGCAACAGTCTGGGATTTCACTTTTTGATGGGGTTTCTGCATTTTTGGTGTGCTTGCAGAAGTTTCTATCCCATTTGCTCACTTCTCTGACTGGCCCAAAATGCCTGAACCTTCTTGGTTGGGTGAGGCCACACAAGGAGCTGTTGGAGAGCTGGTGACAGAACCATGGAATCAGTGATCCATAATCCTAGGTCACTGAGTCCAGCCTTCAAACAGGCACCCCCCTGCCCCCCAAACCCCACCACTCAGGGCCATTTCCACTTGTTCTTCAGCACTTCAAGGGGTGGTGACTCCACCACCTCCCTGGGCAGACCCTTCCCGTGCTCAGCCACTCTTTCAGCAAAGAAATTTTCCCTTATCNCACCTCCCTGGGCAGACCCTTCCCGTGCTCAGCCACTCTTTCAGTGAAGAAATTTTCCCTTATCTCGAAGCTGAACCTCCCCTGGCACAGCTTGGGGCTGTCCCCTCTTGTCCTGTCCCTTGTTCCTGGGAGCAGAGCCTGATCCCCACCTCACCACAGCCTCTGGAGCAGAACCTCCTCCCACCTTATTGCCAAGCCACTGCACACTTCTCTTTACCTTCAGCCACACTGGCTGCTCCAGGGACTGAAGCTTGCAGAAGGAAGGCAGGAATAACCAACTTTTGCTTTTCCCAAACAGAATTCTCAGCTGTGCTTATACAACAAAATGAACAACCCTGTTCTGGCTGGTTGAGACAAGTGAGGATATACAGCAGTCAGAAGAATCCTACCCAGTTCTCCTAAGTCTACAAACATCTTACACCATGCCAGGTATTTTTTATTTATTTATTTATAGGAAAGGATGGAATAATGATATTCTTAGATAAAAGGAACTAATCCCACATAAAGCACAGATCTTTGTCTAGGTTCAGGCATTTGAAAGTGCTTGAGACCCAGAGAAATCAAAGGCAGACTTAGCAGATTCTGAGGAGTGTAAAGTCCCCAGCAGTGCTTGTTGTGACATGGCCAGTGTTTCAAAAGCTCACAGCACACAAGGTTCTTGTGAACTCTTTTGAGAGCCCAGATCTAAGTATTGCATTAGGAGCTGCTGTGTGCTTAGCATACTTAAATATCAGCCCTCTATTGTGGGCTCTTAGCCCTTTCCAAAATCTGGCCTGCACTTTAAGCATCCAGCTTCACGCATTGTTTCAGTCCTTGGAGGATTCAAGAGGTTTATAATGAATTTTTAAAATTGTGAAACTTCAATGAAAAGTGCCTTTTAACAGCTATATAAAGTAGGTTATCTCAGGCAACACATTTGTTATTGTTGCTACAGGAGGTATATGCCAACTATAAATACCATTTATTAGCAGTGAATGATAAAGCCTCAGTGTAACTGAAGGCTTAATAGCAGAATGAATTAACTCCTCCTCAGACTGTTGCAACTTTAATTCTAACTTGAGGCGTTGTGGGGAAAAAACCTCCAGCTCCTCAAGCATTTCACCAGTAAAGAGCGAAATGTAAACAACCAGCAAAAATAAAATAGCCACTGGCTGCTGGTCATTGGTGTTTAGCAGCAAGGAGCTGCTCTAGCACTTTACAGGGATGAGATTGGTTCTGAAAATGTAGAGACTTGATGGTAGAATTTCACTTTTATTCACTGCCTTACCTCCACGTTTGGATTACCTCAGCCAACACCACATCCCTCTTTTTGAAACTTCACAAGCAGAAGGAAGTGATGCAGTTTAAATCTCTTTCTATACCACAAGAGAACAAAAAACTTTTTGTGAGAATATATATCTTAGGGAGGGGAAGGGGTAGGGGCAGAACTGACAGTGGCAAGGAAAAGCTAAAAATATTGTCCTTCGTGTTGACTCCAATTGCTGAAAGCCACCACAGCCCTTTCTCCTGGAAGCCAAGAGGACACACAGACAGGTAATAAGGTGACAGATGGAGGCAGAAGAGACCTTTAGGACCCCAAATCTAAACATTAAAATTCAAGCCAGTCTCTGGGGTGTACCAGGGAGTGATATAGAATACCTTTATTTTATGGACCAGGACCAGGAAATTCCTAAGGATGAGACCCTCAACTGAAAGTCACAAAATATGTGGACCTACTGTCAAGGTGGAGATATCACTACATAAATTATATTTGACAATTAAACAATCTTTTACACTGTAACATGAATTAGTTGTCTTATGGCTAAATTTAGATCTTCCAAACAAATTCAGAGGTTATCAAGGATCCAAAATTTTGTCACATATTAACCTGGCAAAAAACCTAAATGTTGCCCATTTTTCTAACAGTTACCTGCAACCCCCTAAAAGCCACAGCCATTTCTCTGCTCTTTGCACCAGCAAACTCAGTCCCCTTCACAAGGGATCTCTCTGTGTCCCTTAAAAGTGTGAATGCAACAAAGACTCAACAGTTTGAAAGAATTTTGGCTGAAGTTACAGGAATGAAACAACAGAAGGTATTTTGAGTCAAGCAGTGTTTCAGTATTTTGCAGTGTAGAGGGTTCTATATAAAGTTACTCTGTTCACACTGCTGGTGACACATTAGGAATTGTGAGAAATAGAGATGGAGACCAGCAGGAAAACAAATTCTGTACAAGGGCATGCAGTGTCAGGACGGGGGGGGGGAATGGCTCCCAGTGCCAGAGGGCAGGGCTGGATGGGATCTTGGGAATTAGGAATTGTTCCCTGGCAGGGTGGGCAGGGCTGGCACAGGGTGCCCAGAGCAGCTGTGGCTGCCCCTGGATCCCTGGCAGTGCCCAAGGCCAGGCTGGACACTGGGACAGTGGGAGGTGTCCCTGCCATGGCAGGGGGAAATGAGATGATCCTTAAGATCTCTTCCAGCTCAAATCCTTCTGAGATTCTATAGAAACCCACATCCATCCCATCACCTGCTTGTCTCTCTCCCAAGTAACTTCAGAGCTCAGCAGTTGCTCTTTGAGTTGTGATCACTAAAAAAAAAAAAAAATTAAGAACACTGGCTGAAATTGTTCCCATTCTGCCCACAGAAGGCTGCAGCAGAAATTCCACCTTGCAATGCTGAGAGTGCCCCAGCCTCCCTGCACTGCTCAGAGCATCCTCTGAGCAAAGATTAACCACGTTTGTAAATCAGAGCCCCTGCCTTCACCATGGCTCTGATTTATGGCTTTGTAATCTTCATAGCCCAAATTGCAGGGAAGGAAAAATGGATATTGGAAGAAGTCACAGCAGATGTGTTCACTTCTAAAAAAGAATGCACAACATGTGCTGCAAAATAAAAGCACCATTTGGCAACATAAAATATCTTGGCATCTGTGTGAATTTGTAACTGCAGTAAAATATTGATATGGCTGATAAAGCTGAAGTTCCAGTTCCTTCTGCCTTTGCATGTCCATGCCTTTAGAGGAAGTTTCCTTTCCACACTGTGGGATTGTCTTTGTATACTCTAGGTTTTTTTAATAGCCTGATATATTTTGCCTGGTGGGATGGTGAAAAAAATATTCTAGCAACTGATCCTGACTTTTTCGTGGCCTCATTCCATCGGGAAAATATTTGTTTCTTTTTATTTTTTCCTAAACCTATATTAGTAATAAGAATGTTTATCCTCAAAAATAGCACAAAATTAGTGGAGTATTTTCTCTTCATTAAGAGTCTGCATACCTCTCTTTAACTGTACTGAGAATTCTCATTCAGATTGTAAATGGTCAGAAACCTCTTTTGCACAGAGAAGTTTTGTTTGGGAGTGAGATAAAAACACAGCAGAAAGGGATGATAGATTTAGGTGCACAGGTCTGCCTCTGTGGTTTAGGCCATTATTTACAGGATCCATTTGTGAGGCTCACATCTGTTCCCATCCCCTCCCAGGTTTGGGGCTCATCACTCACTCTTTGCCAGCAGTTTGAGTTAACAGGCTCTTGGATCTTTGGAGCTGCCTACAAACATCCATGAATCCCAGAATTTTGTTCATTCTTAGATAGGAACTTTCGCTTTTGAGATAACTTAAGCATGAAAACAAACTCCTTCAGAAAATATGAATCAGAGTATTTGACCTCTGATGTACCTGGCTGGGCCAGAGCAAGCACATAAAAATGAAGATGAATGAGCATTAATGTGTTAATATTTCTTCTTTTAAAGAAAACTGTCATTTTCCCCACCACAAGGCCTTAATCTCCATTTCAAAATCAGCTTTATCACTTCTGGATCTGTGACAAACCAATTTTGCCTCCTCCACACAACCAATCCCTGTTCAGCATTAAAATAACACCACACCCAGGGTCTGAGAGAGCCCAGGATATTATGAATATTGAGAGCACTTCAAATGCAATTTCCTCCTCATAAAAAACGTCACTGTCTGTTCTGAGTGCTGATATAATATGTGGAGGCTGCAGGCTTGTTCCTTTAATCCAGAGCAATTAGCTTCTATCAAGTTATACTCCCACTCTGCAGAAGTTTTATAAAAGTGGTGATGGTGTATGTTTGAAGAAATTTTAGCTCTTTTAATAGAAATGAAAACAGCCATGAGACTCTCATGGGTCTGTATCAGGCTGTAAAAAAGTCTACTGCAATCATATTTGATGTCTCTGAAATATCTACTCTGTGCAAAAAGATTTTGTTTTTCCTATTCAAGGTATGTGCTTACATCCCTCCTTGGCCTAGGAAATTCCTAGACATCATTCTTCCCATCACTGAAACCATAGAATTTTGGATGTAGGGAAGTCTGAGGAAGACTGGCAATAAATAAATGAACACTGTACAAGTTTACAGGCAGTACTGGAAACAAGTCAGAAGTTGAAGAAGAGCTGGCAGCCAGTGTGAAGTAAGAGAATTTCACTTGTAACAGCAACTTAATTCCTGCAATTACATTGCTCCATTTACCAATTCCTGCTTAACTTTAAGATGACTGGAGTGAGATTGCTTGTTGCTTTTTCCAAATGTCAGTTCTATGACTCTGAACTAGCACATGGGTGTTAATGAACCCAGGCCTTTAGGAGATGTCCAGCAGCTGCCCAGGTGGTTATTCTGGGACACCAGAAACACCTCCAGCTATGAACAACACTTCTCTAGTGCAGCACCACCTGCTGCTACAGTGATGTTGGCTGCAGAGGGGAGAAATGTTTGCTATAGATCAGAGCCAGGGTAGAAAAAACCCAAATTCAAGAAAAGAAATCAAATTTAAGTAGACAAGCTTGCTTTCTGCCCAGGAGACATTTATCGTGGTATGCACTACTTGGCCACAGAAAAATCCTTCCCATGAAATATTAAAAGTGTTTCATTTAAGAATCAATCAATCTTCATGTTCAGAATTCATGCCTTTTTTGATATAAGGCTTGGATGCCTTCCTCAGATAACTGGCTAACAGCAAGTGAGCTACTGATACCTTCTCTGTTGTTTTTAATAAAAACTAAGTCAATAATAAATCTATCTGGCCATAAGCATTACATTACAAACATGAGCCCTACAGCAAATTATTGAATTTGTTCTGTTAAAGAGTTTTCCTGCTCAAACATTTTTGGGATCCATTATTATGACTGAGATTTTGTTTAGATAACATCAATTGTAGAAAAAAAACCCAGCTGTTTGTAGCTGTCTACAAAAAATTTAAGTCCAGACAGAATATATTTTTTATTCACAAAGAGAAGGAACAGTTATATTATGGCTATGATTTAAAATACACAATCTCCCTCCCATCCCCTTTGCTTGGAAGAGAGCTTTCTTCATTAAGCAGTAGGTTAATGGGATCTTTTACTCCATATAAAGCTTAAAATGCTATTTTTTGTCTTCCTAGAGGACAGGTAACTTCCATCTATCACAGAGCAGGAATAATACAGTCAGTGTTTCTGTAAAAGAAAAGCTATAAACAAGAGGGAAAGGGGCACACAAATGTGGCAACAGCAGTACAAGTGTACCTGCTCCACTGGACAGGACAAGGCAGGGCAGCTCTCTGCTCTGCACTGCAGGCCAGGAGCTTGGTTTGGTCCCTCCTGCCCTCACAGCCTGTGTGTCTGAAGATCAGAAGCAGCACAAGCTTCCCCAAATGTTCACTGAGCAAATGTCTCCTCCTCGGTTAGGGAGTGGACTCCCTCTGACCCCCGCCCAAAGCATGTGGCTCCTGCCCTGGGGGAGCGGGCCACCAAAGCCTTGACAGGAGGAGTGGATGTCCAGAGGCAAAATAAAGCTCCCATCAAGCTGCCCAAGCCTTTGTTGAGGGGTGTGTGGCTCTGTTCTTGTTTACCTCCTGTATTTCAGCCTGTGGCTGAACAAAAGAGCAGCTGCTGGATCTGATAATATTGTCCAGCCTTGGCACTGCTGAGCAAACCAGAGCTGTGTTCAGTGGCTTCACTCCACCAGGTGCAGATGTGCATGGCTGGGGCTGTGTTTCACCACATGGACCTGCACATCCTGGAGGTTTCTGCTGGGACATACTTACATTTGTTGAAGTACCCACATACTTTACAGCAAAGAGTTAGTGACTAAAGTGACTAAACCAGCAGAAAGCAGTGGGTTCTACTGGCTAGAGCAGGGGTTATGACATCAGGATGTGTAGGTTTGTATTCCAGCCCTGAGGATAAGAGCTTTACTTCATATTTGGCAATAATAAATAAATGAAAATTTGCTATCAAATGCAGTGTAAAGGTTCTACTGTGGCACCTGTCTTAGGTCATCCTCCTGACCAGGTCTTACCAGGAATAGCACCATCCCAAGGCACTAGTTCCATGTTAATTATATTTAAATATGCTACATGTCACTTAGGGGCTGTGTACTATGTAGGGTATTAGATTTGCTGACTTCATTTTCTAGATGGGCAGAATCCTGGTTAAGTGTTTTTAATTTTTATGAGTCTCTATTTGTAAAGTCAAGAGGCTGCTTGGAATGTCCCCAAATTAGTCTGTCCCTGCCACATCACTGAGCCCCTAGAGAATCTATCAGCAGACAATCCTGACCATTCGTATTTTGAAAGAAGAGCATGAAAAAAGAGAAACCAGCATCTGAGGGGGAGAAAATAAAAAAAAAAAAAGAGGCAATCCCAGCTCTGAAAATTGATTGGTAAATCATGGACAAAATGATGGGAGAAACAACCAGCATGTATTAAAGGCCCACACATACGTCTTTAGTGAACAAACCTATTAACTCAGCTTCTTACTCAATAGAAGATAAAATAGATTGAAGGAAAACATTTTCAAGTGTATTATTAGTAATGCTAGCAGATCTTTATCTTCATTTTGGTTGTTTTCCCTGAGTTTCTGTAGAAAGCAGAGTAATCATTACAGTTTCTTTTGTCTCCTATTACCTTAACAATGCATTAGTGCTCCTCAATAAGTGACTCCTCCAAAACCTAAAAAGCTACAAGAAACATTTAGCAAATGAATATTCTCTGTGCTTTCAAGTGAGGCTTTCCTGGCCAGGTTTAAAGGTTGGGGGGCCAACAGGTGAGGTGATGGGATGCTCTCCAGGTGTGCCCACATTTCCCAGTCCATAGGGCTGAGGGAGGGATGAGCAGGCACCAGGACATCCCATGTCTCTTCACCTCACCCAGCCCCAATCATTTGGAGCCTAAGCAGGACATCACCTACCCAGTGGAACCTGACTGTTAAACAATGTACCCTGCAGCCAATAAAAAGGTTCTTAAATGGAAATGCAGTTCTGAAAACTGCTGTACAAACTGTGACAGCGCAGCCTGGGGAGTGCAGTGTGCTGCTGTTCAAAGAGCAGCCACTGCTGGGGAGCTCTCACAGCTCACAAAGACAAAGCAGGGAAATAACAAAGAGCACTGAGAGCAAATTGCCTCGGCATGCAGCGGAAATGAAGCGCAGAGTCAAAAATCAGTGTCACAAAAATCTGTCACAAAAATCTGTCACAAGTGTCTGACAAGGGAGGAAAAACCAAAAGAAGCCAGCACAGCTCTCACCTGCACAGGAGCTGCTCCAGGATGTCTGGGTTCTGTAAAAGTGACAAGGATGGGTCCCATCCCCAGGTCCCCAAGCTGCTGTGATCAGGAAATCTGGAACAAGGAGCACAAATGGAGCTGTGAGCCTGCTGAACTGCTGTGGTGCTCGGCCTTAGGTTCAGCTCTCAGCATCACACTGATAAAACAGCTCTGTCATTATAAATGCCTTAATTTTCCTGTGAATTATCAGACATTCCTGGCAGTTCAATGGCATATAGGATTTTAAGCTATATTCCCTATGTCAGCCAAAAATGATGACATAGCTTGGGTAATTCTGAGTATTTTTCCTCACTGCCATTCCAAGTATATTCAAATGACTCACAGGTACAAAATTGCAGTCATATTTTAATTTTTGACCCTAATTAATTCATCAAGTTCATAACTATTCTTCTCATCTGAAACTTGTTCTTAGCACTTCAACCTCTACCTTAGAGCTTTAAAGACAAAATTAAAGCCTCAGCTCCCTTTCTTCTCTCATTAAGATGATTTAAATTATCTGGGGTTTCCACCACTCCCACAAATATCTTTCTATCAACTTTTTGTGACAAAAACAAGTTGAGAGAAAGCTGCCTTTCACCAGTACCTGAACTGGAAGAAGGCTAACTCTGAACAAACTAACTACACACCTTTTGTGTTGAACTAAATTGATATGAAATGTGTTCCTGCTAGCACAGGAACAGCAGGGGACTTCTCGGTGTTTCTCAATGCAAAAGTACTTACTTTTAAATATTAAAAATACAAAGTGCAGCCTGAACACTCCACTTGACAACAACCCAAAGGCAGTAGTTGAAGTCAGTCCAACAAAGGCCAGGCCCAGCAGCACAGCCCTGCAGGTCAGAGGGTTTCAGTGGAGCTGAGTGGATGCTCTGATGCTGTTCCCCCAGTCCTTGTAACCATGCAGGCCTTCAAAGTGGGATGAAAAAAACCCAAAAAGTGAGAAAGCAGCACTCCTTCTTTTCATGCCAGGGCTAGTGATGCTTTTTTTTTCTTTTTTTCAGAGTGGTTTCCTGGTGCTGTGTTTGTACTGTCACTGCAGATCCCCAGCAAGTGGGTCACAGAGCACACAGAGAACCCCTGGACTGCTGATGTGAGGCAAATAATCCTCCCCAGCCCAGGGCACAGCTACTGCTGCAGGAGATAATTAAACACTGCCTAGTGCTGTTTTCTCAATGCTCTCAGGAAGGAGATTAAAAGAACAAGGCTTAGAACTAAATCCAGGGCTGCATTATTGCCTTGATATAGGTATAAATGGACAGGAGGGAATTCAGGCATCAGTGGAGACTGGGATTTCTGCATGTTTTGAGAGCAGTAGGAATTTTTAGGTTTGTATCAAAAATACTTGTCTGAAATTAATCAAGCAGCTAATTACAACAGCAGTTTCACTCTAACATCCCAGTGCCTGCACTGCCAGATCAGTGTTGCCTGGCTTGTGTTTCACCACCAGGAAGATTTTTTCCTAAATTAAGCATCTCCCAGAAGATCATTTTCTTTGTGAGGTAAATATTTCACAAATCTCTCCTTCTGACACTTCCATTTTGATAGCACAGCACAGACCAGAAAACCGTTCAATTTTAGGTTACAAATTTCACCCTAGTAATTGTTTCTTACCTTGGCTCAAAAAAACCCCTAATTTTGAAATTTCAGTGCATTACTTGCCATTTTCATTCTTTGGTCATTTGCCATTTTGATTCTTTTCATTCTTTTTCATCAGTTTTAACCAGCTCTGCTTCACTTCTGGATAGTATGCAAGAACATGTCAATATTTCTGCCTTGTGGATAATGTGGAATAAAGGTTTTATTCCATGTATATCGAATATATAGTAAAAGCTCTACATATGAGTAGTAAAATATTAACTAGGGAAAGAACAGTTAAATCACTGTACAGAACCTGCCTATAACACCTAAGCACAGCAGCTTAGTCCCATTATTTAGGGGGTTTTTGTTTGGTGCTTTTCCTTTGCAAGTTAGATCAAGAAGAAAGCAGAATATAAAGAAATGCTGCAGTTATTATTTTAAAATTCTGAATCATAATCTTTGGAATATTGACAAGTACACGAGGGCAGAGTGCATTAGATCAAGACTGCTGAAAGATAAAAATCCTCTTCAGCTACAAATCACTGGGAGCTGTTTGGGTAAGACAGCTTGTAAAGTCCTGTACAAAATCATAGACTCTTCTGGTGTTAACAAATGTGAGTAGGTTTAAAAAAAAAGACAACAAAAACCCCCAAGATGAAAGGTGAACATGGAATGGACCTTGTGTGAGAGTCAGAGCTGGCTGGTTAACACATTTCAGCTGCTTGCTCCCTTCAGTATCTAGTTCTTAAGGCACAGAAGGTTCCTGCCTTGTCTTGTAAGGTGTATTACTCTAAGAGAATCTTCTATTTAATTCTGAGTCTAACCCAATGGAAAAAGGAAGGCAGAGTGAGAGAAAAAAGGCCCCAGGATAATTTATGCAAGCGAAGAATAAATCAGAGTAATTCTGATGTCATCAGTGTCATTTCCAATTACAAAATTGCAAAACACAAACCCCATCTTCCTCCAGTCCAGGTCAGACCTCCCCCACCTGAAAACAAACCTTAGTGTAGTTAATTCTCATTATGGATAACTTCTCTTGCTCCACTGTTTTGTGCATCTCTGCTCTGACAGTCCCTGACATCACTAAAACAAAGCACAGAGACTTTTTGGCTCTGGGATGCAGGTGCTGTAAAAGGCCACTGAACAAAATTATTTTGTTACATTGTCCCAGCAACGACCTCAATCCTGACAGAGGAGCTAATTTAATTCCAAGGACTCTCACTATCAGATGCTGTCAATTTGTTCCCTTTTTTTTAATACAGTAATATCTAATATGGAATAGAGTCACTAGGAAGTGAGCTGAGACCAGCAGAATTTACTTTAATAAAGGGATAAGATGGCACTGAAATTTCTCCCCCAGAGGGAAAGAGACAATGGCTTTTCATTCACACACCTTAAAGGTTGTCAGCAAACAAAGTGCCATCATATGAGCTGGATTTCTGCCTGCAGCTGGGGGTAAAATATTTTAGGTACATCTACTCCTTCTGCTGGTGAAGGACTCTGAACTAAATGAAATTCTTGAATTTTGAATTCATGTGTTATGAAGTCAATCTCCTTTCCAATAACACATCAGTTCAAAATTGCCACACACAACAGAACCACAGAATGGTTTAAAGATCATCTCATTCCAAACCCCCTGACCAGCTTGCTCCAAGCCCCATCCAGCCTGGCCTTGGACACTCCCAGGGATCCAGAGGCAGCCACAGCTTCCCTGGGCACCCTGTGCCAGGAATTCAGCACCCTGCCAGGGAACAATTCCTTCCCAATATCCCATCTGAACTCAGTGTCCTTCAGTTTAAGGTCCTTCCCCCAGGTTCTGTCACTACATACCCTTAGGAAAAGTCCCTGTCCAGCCTTGCTGTATTTCCTGCAGTTGGGTAACTCCAAATTGCATCCTGCTCTGTGTCTCAGAAAGCACAGGGACTGCCACAGGTCCTGCCCAGCCTCCCAGAGCACAGGTGGGCAGGCTGCAGCCCAGCATCCAGAGCTGCCAACTAGATGCCTATGTTCCAAACAGTCCTATTATCTCATTTGGGCTGTCACACAAATTGGTGTGAGAGTTAATGCAAATCAAACACATCCACACTGAGCCAAATCCACTTGCATGGCTGGAAGAGCAGGAGGAATGAAAGGCACTTTGTAAAATCAGGTGGTGCAAGGCAAAGGGGCTGAAAGATTTTTGATACTGGGAGAGAAGCTCAAAATAAAAGCACCAAAAGCACTCCAATTGGCTAAATACTGGAAGAGTCAAACTTTTGGGAGACACTGCTTATCTGAAAGGCACAACAAGAAATATAAAAAGGGAACTCAGGCAAACATTGCAGCACGAAGTCCTGACACTACAGTCTTGTTTCCCATCAATGTATTTGGAATTCACCTGATATTGTCAGATGTGGTTATTCCTCAAATTTGAAATATAAGACGTTAACCCCTGTCACCCTCTCTTTTATGTAATTTTCCTTAATCATTACTCTTTTTTTCCACTCTAGGTTGGCTTGCCTTCCACTTAGTAATGCCAGTTTAGCTACAATCTCACTTGGCTTTCACTGCAGCCCAGGGACTAACAAAGCTCCACGAGAATTAACAACAGTGGCAATACAGGTCTGCCTGGTCCCAGAGCAGGAGCTGAGCCTGTGTTCTTTCACTCAAGCCAGAGACAGAAAGGACAGCTTTGGCCTGAATCTTTGTTTATCTTGATTTGCCTCTAAGTGGGTGACATCAAATTTACATGCCAAAACCTCAACACTGTGTTATTCTTCTGCTTTTCCAAGCTAATTGTTACATCTTCTGAAGGATTATCAAATAGGATGTCCCCTGCAAAAAACACGGGTCATCTAAAAGAAATAATAAAGATGGCTAAAATAATTTAAAGTAATCTTTTCAGAGCTTTATAGAAATTTTTGTTGCTGCTGTATAAATGGGCCAAACTCTATTAAAAGACTTAAATGGAGAAAGTGCTTCAGTGATGAAACAAGAGTGTGAATTCCTCTGAGTATCTGTACACATTTCATCCTCACTAAACCCAAACAAATCTCTGATACTGCAGAAAGATCTTGACATCAATGATAAGATCCCAAAACGAGAGGGGGAAATAGTGAAAGCCTTGCCTCCTTCCTTGCCAGAGCCTCCTTCTTCCAAAGGGAGGGGATGAGTGTGTGTGCTGTGTGTGCTGCACCATGCTCAGGGTTACACAGACAGCACAATTCCCCTGCTGGCTCCCTGTGCCTCCCAGGGCAGCCTGCTGCAGGCTGAAGGCTCTGAGAAACTCTGTGCCAAGGCTGAGGCTCCCACACCAAGAGGACCTGTCTCTGTACATGGGGAACAGCCAGGGATAGTCTTCAAAAAGTTCCCAGCAGCACAGATGAAGATCAGGTGAGTATTCATGTTTTGCACTAAGCAAACTGAAATCCCTGGTCCCTTTCTCCTCTTCTTTATGCCCAGACAGAGCTTAGGGCAACTTGTAATGAGCTAAATGTTGTTTTGATTTCCTTTAGGTTTTTTCCCTGCAATTGTTAATTATTTAGAAACTGTTAAAAAAAAACCAAAACAAAATAAAACAAAACAAAAGAAAAAAAATCCACCATAGGTAGAGCTTCAGGCTTCACAGAGTGAGACTGTCAGAATGTGTCTGTTCAGGTCTTTTGGACTCCTTTGGTGCATCTAAGTGCAGAGCCCCAGCCTGGCACATGGATTGCTGCTC
Source organism: Buphagus erythrorhynchus (assembly GCA_013400855.1). Lineage (NCBI taxonomy): Eukaryota > Metazoa > Chordata > Aves > Passeriformes > Sturnidae > Buphagus > Buphagus erythrorhynchus. Next base: position 1,312 of record VZTT01004873.1, on the reverse strand, counting down.
TGAAGGACTCAGCCCCACCTCAGCTGGGAAGAGCAAAGGGCTCTCCCACACAGCAGCAATGTGCAATGGGCCCCCAAACACACTTCTGCTGTGCAAATGGCACATGGAAATAAAAATCCTCTATAAAGCATAAATGTACATGCCAGCTCTCTGTGTGTAGGACGGACAGAGGTTTCACACTGGCACAGGGCACAGGCAGCCAAGAGCACCAGAAAATCACCATGCACTGCAGACAGAGCAGAGACCAAGCCTGGACAGTGCCTAAGGACAGCCTGGGAGGCAATCCCAACTTCCAAGGATTTACAGCCCAAACAGGGAGGATCAGAGAGCACTGGCCAGGGATCACAGCACTGGTCTGCACACTGCTGACTGTGACAGGCTGACAAGCTCAGTCCTTCCAGCATTTGCCAGCCTAGCAGCTCCCAAACTCCTCTCATTAGTGCTTTGCCACCAACACCAAATGCTACAGTTTTCATCATAACCTAGGATTTATAATATTTACTTAGCATTTGCTGTGGGCTATTTAATATACCATTCTATATTCATTTGTTGATACCTGTTTTCCAGTGCCCTTTTATTATTCTCCAGCAGAACAGCCTCCTGGAAACATGAACAATAATGGCCTATTCACCGTCTTAGCCCTAATTAGGAAGAATGTTTGCAGTCTGTGGAGAAGTGAGAATCACATAAAAAGGCTTGTGTTGGCCATTGGAGGCTCGCTTTAGTCTCACTCATAACCCTGAGTGAGGCAGCAAAGTTTAAAGTATTTATGACAAGGCTGTGAGGAGTTCTCAGGCTGGCACAAAGTTAATGTGGGAAAGAAACATCCCTGACCTGCAGCACGAGCTCCTGCACTTGGATACAGGAGGGAATGGGAAGAAATCAGTTAATAAGTATTTTTCTGCAACAGTATTTAAAAACTGTCCCAGATCAGACTAGGACTATTGTTCCAGGTATTTCACAAACTCCTAAAGTGAACCCTGGCACAGAGATGGACAATCTCTTTTGCTCACTTGTAGTATCCTCTCTGAGACTTTATTCCTAACCAATGTCAGGCCTAAAATTTGCAAGTAAGAGACCAAACCACCTTTAGCAAAATTTTAGTGAATATAATGGCCTTAGATAGAGAAAAAAAAATAACCTAAACAGGCCACAGGAAAAAAAGAAAAAATATTTTCTATTTTACTAGTTTTAATATATGCCTATGACCTGCAGGAAACCTATCCATGTCCAAGGGAAGTCTGCAGGTGTTGTAAGGGAAGGAAAAGCAATTACAGGTGTGTAACAGCAGTTCTGAAGCTGCCACTCAGAG
>VZTT01004871.1:6479-17420 GCA_013400855.1 Buphagus erythrorhynchus | reverse complement strand
TTGGGGACAGAGTCAATACAACATCAATTAATCTTCAAGTGGAAGTCTGGGAAAGTAAAAATTTGCCCTGCCTTTCCAACTGGTTGTCTGTTCTTTCACCTTTTCTCAACTGGCAAAATGTACTTTAAGGATTTCATTTTTCTCTGAACTGTGAATCTGCTGCCCAAGGCAAGAATTAACAAATGCATGGTCAAATCCAGTCTAGCAAGTCTTATTTTCTTTGATAATGGCAACTTTGATCTGGCCAAGAAACCTATTTGGGGAAATGTTCCATGCAATTCTCACTGGTGCTTAAATTGATTAAGCCAAAAACAGAAACAGAAAAATTCTTTGCATTTTCATGATACTCAGGGTGAGACAGAAATATACACTTGCAGCCCAGAAGGCCAAACATGTCCTGGGCTGCATCAAAAGAGCTGCCAGCAGGTCAAAGGTGGATGGTTTCCCCCCTCCATTCTGTTCTCAAGAGAACCCAGCTGGAGTGCTGCATCCAGGTCTGGGGTCCTCAGCACAAGGAGGACACAGATCTGTTGGAGGGAGTCCAGAGAGGGCCACAAAGGTGACCAGAGGGCTGGAACACCTCTCCTATGAACACAGACTCAGAGTTGGAGTTGTTCAATCTGGAGGAAAAAAGGGATAAAGAAGGAATACTTTATAGCAGCCTTCCAGTACCTAAAGGGGGGCCTACAAGGAAGCTGGAGAGATAATTTTAATGAGGGACTTTTGATGAGAACCTGTAGTGATAGGACAAAGGGGATTCAGCATTAAACTGTAAAAGAGTAGGCTTAGATTACATTTTAAGAAGAAATTCTTCTGGGAGGTGGGCTGCCTTGGAACTTGTCACAAACAAACATACACACATGCACACAAGACTGTGACTGCCATTTCCCAGCCAAAGCTGATAGCTTGTTATGTACTTCTCTCCCACACTGCTCTCCTACTGGCGTCTGTGTTTGATTTACTGCCAGCAAGGCAGAAGGTGAGAGACATTCACATTGGCAGGCCCCAGTACTCCCTCTAGTCTGCTGGTATCAAGCTATTTGCAGCTTCCTCTGCCTTTCTCACTTTCAGTTCAATGGTTAGCAACTTATTTTATAACATCTACCCTTTGAGAACAAACCATTTCACTTCATACTCTGTTTTGGGTCATGGGAGAAGCCTCACATCAAACCTTACCAAGAGAAATAGTAACTTTCTTTCTGCAGTGGCAGGAGAGCTCACTGTCTAAGGCTCTAGCTGAACACATGTCAGGTGTTTGCCTTAGTCAGGTGCTATGACAGTCATGTAACAAATTTTCAATTTCTGCTGAGAATTCTAAGTAGTATTTTAAAAGGAAAACAGAAAAAAAGGTTTCTTCTAAAGAAAATTGCACGTCTTCTCCTTCTTACCACATTTTTAAAACCTCAGGTCCTTGTACATAAATTCTGACGAGGGTATCTGTTACAATTTTGTGCTTCAGTCAGAAAATCAGTCTCTAATATTACCCAAACCACTCCATGTTAATCACGTATGTAGAATATTACACATTCATTCATTCACTTTTAATATTTTAGTTTTTGGTGGTTTTTTTAGCATCTGGAAAATATACTAAAGCCATTCTACGACAGAACAGTGAGATATATAGTTTGTGCAGCCTCATTTTTCAATCAATGAGAATTAAGGCTAGAACTCTCAACCTGTTTAAAATGCATAGAAATTGTGAATACCTTGTTTCTAGGCTGATGCTGCACTTTAATGTCCATGCAACATATATTCAGCAAAGTGTTTTAGTTCTCAGATCAAATTATCTGGATGAGATTGGAGCTCAATTGCCCTTGTGTCATAAGACAAACATAGGACTATTTTTCACAGCTCTCTAGAAAAGACTCTGTGAATAACAAATCAGCTGCACAAAGACAATCAACTACAGAATTTATCAGAAATTTTAAAATCCAAAAATTAATTACATCTTAGACCCTATAATATTGAGAAAGGGCTATTAGTGTCATAAAGGAATGGAAAAATAATTTAACTTGCACTGGTAGAATGAATTTTTATGTTCAGAATTCCTCTATTTCTCTAGGAAATTACAGTACACTATTTTCACTAATAGGATAGCCCAGTATTTCAGCAAGGAGATGCGTATACTAAAACAGCACCCATAGATTATCAGTAATTTTATATTAATAATTTTGCTTTCCCAAATCCATCTTGATGTTTATAGTTTTTAAGCTCTCTATTTGCTAGAAAGACCTGGAACAGAGTTTTCAGGGTTTTTTTAACTTTTTTTTTTTAATAGGAATTTATTTCTGAAATAACTTCATGATATTGGACTGATGCTGGTACTGAAATGCATATTCCAAAATTTGTGGACATAAATGCTAGTAGAATTTCATTTAGGTAAATATTGGTTGTTTATTGCACAAAGTAGACCCTTTTTTTCACTGTGAAAATAGAAAATTTTCACTTTTTATCTGACAATAGTAACAAAAAGTTGATTGATTTTGAAGTCAATATTATTTTAAAGAAAAAGTTCAAATCAAATTGTCAGTTAGTCCAAATCTTCAAAGCTCCACTGACTGCAAGAATATCACCTGATCTCTACTAGCTATGACTCCTTCAGAAAATGCACATTTTTTTCAATGGACATAATACAGAGATGTAGCACAGGGCAATATTTAGGTGCTTTCCTCTCAGTTTTCAGAGTTACATTAATGTGATTTAAGTCTATATTAAACTGAGCTATCAAATGGCTTCTTGCATTGACTTCTTCTATTGTTAAGGGATAAATCTGATGGGACATGGCACTGTTTCAAACCAATCTTGCCTAACTATTATCCAGTTGGTACATTGACATTGGCTGGTCTTGACATTTTCACCAGGCTTCAGTGAGCAGGTTTTCAGAGCACAGTTTGAATTTCTGAAATTATTCCTTAAAAGGTAATACAAATTAACTGTTTTGTCTCTCGTGCAATCTAAGGCCTTTGTGTGAAGCAATTTTCTTGACATAAAAGAAACATAGGAAGAAACAGGCAACTCCATTTGAATTAGCAGTAATGACACAATGTACTTCCTGGTTCCTTCAGGGGTTTGATAAGGCTACTTCAGAGGAACAGAAAATTTGTCAGACTAACCAGTCATCTTCTCAGTATCCATATTATTTCTGATAGTAGGCAAAAATAGATCCTCAGGAAAGAATATTAACACATTACAAGGATTATAGTGAATGTCCTCCAGAATTTTCTGCCAGCCTCCAGGAAATTCAGTACTTTGGGATTTCTTCAGCTAGAGAGAAAATAGTCTTCATCTCATGAGAACATAATGTTGCAACATAATGTTTCAGTGAAATGACACTGAATGACTTGTGTGTATGTGAGGTAGATTTCTTTTAAAACTACTAAATTACAACAGAAGGGAGATACACGACCATTTTGGTTCTTTTATATAAAACTGTAAAAAAAGCATAAAGAAAATTAATAAGAAAAATAACGAAAAAGATAGAACAAACAAGAGAGGCTCGTGGAAATATATCACCATCCATGGATAGGGCAACAAGACTCGATTGTCACAATTTTGACATCTGTAGTTGAAGTAATGGTCACAGTCTTGATCCATTGGGGGTGGGGACCAAAACAGATACTCCTCAGGCTACATACATTCCAATTCAGATACTATTCCAAACAGATACTCCTCAGGTTATATACATTCCAATTAGCATGGAAACACCTAAATCCCTCCTGCCCCAGAGAGGGAATTCTTCATATCCAATGCAACACAGTGAGGCACGCACAGTTTTCTGCTGGAGGGCTCCCAGTTAGAGTGACAAGGTGCTTTAGCTCACTCTGGGGATACAACCACTGTTTGTCCCTGCTCCTTGCAGTGGTGCAGCTGGGTCTTATGATGACAAGGGGGAGTTGGCATCACAAAAAATGTAAGATCTGCTTTTTACTGGCCGCTCCCCTTGGCTGGTTTGAAAGGCAACATTTCCAAGTGTTGTGGATACAATCAACCGCAGAGCAACATAGATTGACAGCGGTTGGATTGCTACACAAAATTTTGTTTTCTGAGGAGCTTGGTTTTTGCATCCACACAGCCTATACTAAACATTTTTACAGTTGAAATACATTGTGTGTGAAGGATTAGGTACCAATTTTGCTTAGTAGGTCACCCTACTTTGTCTGCAAGGTCACAGCACTGCAAGAAACTCTATTACAACATTCTTCTAGTTCCCCAGGCTGAGTACTCTTCATCTATTTGATCCTTTCTCTCAAGGAAACAACTCTGAGTTTGGTTTCTTTGGTCACCTTCCACTGATCCCTCTCCATTTCTTCCATATTTCTCAGCTGTGGGTGATCAGAACTATTCAGTGCGCAGGATATGGAAAAACTCTAGTTTATGCAATTAATGATATTTTATGCTTTGTTCCTTACTCCTTTCCCAGTAGTTCCTAACAATTTTCTTTCTCTCACTACTGCTGAAAATTGAGATAATATTTCTTAGAACAGTCTAGTTCTAAAGTTCATGAAGCATGCAGAATTTATGATTGTTTGTTCCCATGTTCACCAACTTAAACCTGTCTACACTGAATTTTATTTACTGTTTCCTTCTATTACTTCTATGCTGATACCAGTGATGTTTCTTTGTAGAGTCTAGTTAATTGTCTCAGCTGTTCAAGGTAGAAATGCAGTCGCTGAGGAGAATGATAGCCTAAAATGAAGACTGCTATATAATAAAGTTGACATCTCATAAACATGTCTGATTTTATTAAATAAAAATAGACAATATATACATATATTTGACCTGTTGATTATTTTACTATTCCTCTGGCCTCCTGCTTCTATTTCTTTTTGATATCCAGAAATATGACAAGTGCAAAATAAAGATATAAAAGTGATGTTTCATGTTTTAAAATAATTTAAGTCTGGGAAATAGGTGTTCTTCATAACACTACCAGTCTTGAACATTTATTCTACAGTTTCATAGATTTACTGAGAAGTTACATCTGGGTTAATTTTTCCTGTGTGTGAAATCTCATTTCTCTGGCTCAGAGCTTGTATGTAGAGATTATCAAATGTCAAATGCAAATGTAAAATGGATCCACGCTGTACAAAATAGTCTTTTAGAGATATTGAGCTGACTATTCCCTTTAAATGTTAATGAAACTGTGGTAATTACTGAAATACCAAACCAGCCTAAGAGCTGGAGATCACAGCTGTAGCCGTTGCTAATAAATTACTGGCACATGCACTGTCTTGGCAGAAAGAGTTGTGCATGAACTTATTCAGCGTGCCTCCTTTTAAAGTAAGGTATGGAGACAGAGTCCAAAGAGCACAGCCAGAAAACTGAGAGACCTTTTTGTTTTACTAAAGAAGTGTAAATCTTACCCCCAACCACGCTGCCCATCTTCCCATCTGTGTGTCTCCCTCTCTTCTTTTTTTTCACAAAGACATAGAATTACAATTATAACCTAAAAACTACTGAACATACAAAATAGGGCAAGTATCTCTAAAACTTTTTAAATAAAGATCCACTTAATTCACTTATTATATTCTAATCTAAAATTTTTAATTGTGCTTGCTTTTTCCCAGTTTTTCTTTTTCTTTTTTTTTTTTTAAACAGGAAAACAAACTGTGTAAAAAAGTAGACAGGCAGAATGGAAGGAAAGTGAGTTGAATAACGGGGAAAAGGATGGCACTGCTGCATTTTTTTCTGTGATATTTTTTCAGCCAGCAAGCCTGTAGCACAGATGCAGTGAAAAGGAAAATAGAGTACTTGAATGGGGTAAGTAACCTCAAGACAAAAAATGTCTAAGGGCTATGCAAGCATAACTAGGCAGTAAAGAACCAGTGATATCTATACTAAAGAAGGCTGTTGACACCTTGATTCTTTGATCTGTGAACTGTGTGACAGGCTTGCAAACGGATAGTTTATTATCCGGGAGGTGAATAGCAAAGTCCTACAGCGTTTCACAGGGTTAATACGTATAAAACAGTCATTTAGATGTGCACCAGGAGCAGAGCGTGGGAGGAGTTTGCTTCAGCATGCAAGGAAGTTGTACGTGCGCCTGTGCCTATATGTACATCTGCGCATATGGGCTCGTGTGGAGCACTGCGCCGTACCCAGCTGGTCGCATCCGCTGCAACTGGGGAGATCCACGCCGAAGCTGACCATGGAATTGCCAAATCCTTTTTATTCACCTTCCGATGACACTGAAGGTGGCCTAAGCCCGATCGGGACCTTATTCTGGCGCTCGCGGAGGATCGCTATCGTTACACTCCATTTAAATTCAGGAATAAGCATCTCATGACGCCATGCTCCACTGCATCGGAACTGTATGAGGAAGGCAGTTCTTGCACAGAGAGGGAGAGACGGAGAGAGGGAGAGACTTCCCAGGCTGAGAAGAAAAAGAGATATTATCTGGTTTTTATGTCTGTGGGTTAATTTTTTTAAAGAAATCTGCAACTCAAAGGTATTGGAGTAATATTTCTGTAAGCCTTGTCTCAACAGCAATAAATTTATCTGTATCAACAGCAGAGCCAGATAATTCTGCTGATGCTCTTACAGAGATCTGTCGTTTCATGGATCACATAGGAAATTCCAGTCTTTGTGCTACCTGACGCTATATGAGTTTAGTCATTTCAGGCAAATAACTCATCTTTGAAAGGAGCTTGAATCTCACCTAAGCTTGTTTAAGGGGCAGTATTGCCTCAGGTGCAGACACCTGATTTTTTCTTTCAGTCATTTTTGAAAGTATGTTTGGCATGCAATCTACTGCTGATGTGTGATTACTTTCTTGGTTGTGTTTTGGTTTCGTAATTTTTAAAGAGGTCTCTTTTAGTTGCAGACAGGTAAATGTGAAATTTCAAGGTGGTAAGTATTGATTTTGGGATAACAAAGTCCTTTGAAAACATATTGGTATGTCATAAGTATAGACAGGCTACCTGGATTTTTTCATCATCTTTACTCCATATCCATGTAACTGTGGAACGGTCAAAAGACAGTCATGGAAATATTGGGAAATAAAAGTGACCAGAATGCTGCTCAGATAAATGAAAATTAGCATTATAAAGCATTAGGTACTTGTTTTTTCCAGATTATATTATTTCTGTAACAAAAAATAAAGACTAAATTGTTGTGAACAGTTACATCTGTATACAAATATGTTTTGTAAGGAAAAATACATTTACAGTTGAAGTCGGGGAAAAAAGATCTTATACCTTGAGTGTATGAAGATAAAACTATGAAATACTCAAACTTACATTATTGAAATTCGTTTCATGATTAAAAACGTTTTGTTATTTCAATAACAAAAAAAAAAAAAATAAATAAATAAAACAACGACCTGCTTGCTTGATATGGTAATTGGATAATAAGATATATTCTACTGCAAATAAATTTTCTCATTCCAGTTTAGAAGTACAATATAGCTCTGGCAAAGTAGCATCTTTACGGTCCTATGGATTGACATCACAAAGCCGTAGCCTTCTTTTGAAATCTATGGAACTGTGATAAATCTTCATGGCTCTGTATTCTAAAAGGAAAAAGGATTAAAGAAAGATTTTCAAGAGTGGCATATTACCTCCTCTACATTATTTGGAGATGAAAGGATTGCATTATGGCAGAATAGCAGTTATCAGTTTTTCATAGGATTAGTAATTAAATAGAATTTATAGCAATGGGGAAAGATTGTTACGCTTTAAACAATGAAAAACTTTAAATCACTAGAGCTTAAAGATGAAATTATAGCCTATGAGTATAGAATGTATAGAAAATCTTCCTTTAGGACATGTGATTTTTTAAATTGTGTCCTTTATTAACAGACAAAACCATAAAAAATGACCATCCTAATAGAACTATCCGTGTTTCTTGATGAATAATGTCAAATGAGTTTTAAAGGACAGTAAGTGTTATGCACAGATGCATATTGAGATTTGTCTGAGTTGCCATTCTCTAAGAAGGGGGTCTATGATTATTACTGCTTTACTTATATCTCCAGGAGTCTTTATTTGTTATCTTACCAAGGAAATTTTGGAAAAGTGTTCTTTGGGAGCTACAGGAGAAATTAAGACCCAACCAGGGACATAGGCTTTTTATTGCAAAACAGTAAGCCCAGCTTTGGGTTGCAAGGACAGGTGGAAGAAAATCTGTGTTGTTTCTTTGATAAAATGGCCAGGGCTGTCAGGGGTTCTCACTTGCTTGTTCTCTTGGTTTTTCAAGATGTCCTGGAAATATTTTGCAATTCAGGCTTTTGGGATCATTCTACAAGGTGACAGAAGCTACACGACTTTTGTGGATGTGAATGTTGATGCTGATTGTGTCATCTGGCAATGAGTTGCCCCAAGCATTTGATTTCCAAAATGCAGTTCAGCAATGTATGAGGTCTTCATGTGTTCTTACACCGGTAGGCTAAACACAATTTTCTTTCCCCAGGTTTATTGGAGGTAAAAATTCATAATGAGGAAATATGTTCATCGTCACCACAAATATTTTAAATCTAGCTTTTCTTCATATTCTTTTCTTTTTTAGCTTTGTAAAAGGATGTGTTTAATATGTTCTCAGCAGCCAAAATGTTACAAAATGCTTTAATTAAACTATCCAGACAGGAGATTTTTATTTTTTTTGTTTTTTTCAGAATTCATAATTTAGCTTAATTCTTCTCATTTGGCACAAGGAGTGGATGCCTGGATCTTTCACCTTCCCTTATTTATTGGTGTATCTAAGGCTAGAATTTCAAGCAGAGACAATGACTTTTGCACAGTAACCTCAAATCTTTTTCCATAGCACAATACACTGACTCCATTTCCATGGGATACTTTATACCCTCAGTAGTAGGCTAAAGTTAATCCAGGTATGACAGGGCTTGATAAAGCTGCATCAATGTTGCATTAAAAATCCCTCTTATGAAGACATTGAAAATTAACATGAATTTTTATGAGGTTCTCTTGCTCCCCTAGAAAAATAAACTAACAAATATGAAGCAGAATTTAATTACCACATGCAAATATGTATAGAGGTTTAATGATTGCAATGCATTGATTATGCTATGTTTAATTTAACAGTCTAATATTAATATCTCTTACAAAGAGACTTGAAATTTAAAGTACATGGCATTAAGAACACAGTGGTCAAAGATTCAACTACAATAATTTTTAGGTATTTTAACTAGTTGTATCAGCTTGCTGCCTCTTTCAGATCCAGGCATGCAAATAGAGGTTCGTGTAACAAATCATCCTCTCACATAAGGCTGTGCTTCACTGTTTTTTTCCTTCCTAAACTGGTGACATCAGCCTCAGAAAAAGAGATTTACAGGGAGTTCAAAGGATTCCAAATAGGCATGAACAAAATGTCTGAAGAGACTTCAAGGTTTTCATCAGGCCATGGAAATGAACAGATATTCCTTGATCTAAAAGTAAAACCCAAACCATCCTTATACACTTAGTATTAATGCTCTGGGCTTTTATTATGCTTGTGAACTATCCACACACAGGAGAAGACTGAGGTTTATATCCAGATAGCCAATTTGTTCCAGTCCACATCTTTATTTCAGCTGAAGAAACCTATTATTAGCTTAAACAGCAACTTTCTCAGTTGAAAACACATGTAACATTTTAGTAATCTAGATTTATGTCAGGTAGGTCATGAACTTTTATTGTATTCTTGTGGTAAATAATATAAACAAGCAGAAAAGCTGTTGACCACTTGTAGTGAACTGGCTCCCCTATTTCAGTTTGAAGACAGTTTCAATGAAGCAAAAAGAAAAAGCTTGCATAGAGCTGTAGAAGCCACAACAAATTGATTTTTTCCACTGCTTTTGTTACCCCATGGAATTTCTACAACGTGAGAGCCAAACAGCTCCAGCTGAGATTTTTCCTCCTATTTTAAGGAGAAATTATCCACTTACAAGCAAATATCTTGCACATATCCAAATTCTAAACAATTAACTGGGTAAACACTTTGCTTAAGTGATAAAATAAATATTTTCCTGCTTCTATTTGTTGTTCATTTGTTTGCTGTAGGATTTTGCTATCTTCCAGCTCACTGAATGGGCAGTTTTTTTATATAGAGTTTTCTTGAACAGATTGCACTTCTCAAAGGATTATCAGTTTCATACCTGAAAGTATTACACAAAAGCTTATAATTAAGGGCACAATTTGTGAAGCTAGGTTAGCAAAAAGCTTTTAAACCCCTGGAATCTTCAAGCTTGTGTGTCACACTTCCTTCAGTAGTGTGGGCAATATCTCCAATCTAACTTTTCTTCTTGGACCTTCTGAGATTATTGAGAGCTATTTTAGGTGTCTAGATCTCTCTTTGCTGTGTGCAGTACAGTCATATTCTCAGGGCATATCGATATTGCAATCACAAGTGTGTCACCTCCATACATAAGCACACTCATGGTAGCTTTTCCATAGCTGGCTGAAATGCCATGAGAAATGCTGCAGCATTTCAGAAGTGACTGTATTTGCTCTCTTGAGCCACTTGGTATTTGAATGACCAGCCCTACCTTTTTTATCTACTAAATATATGCAACTCAGAATGTGTGAATTTATGCATAGATTGAACATATATGTTGTAGTCACACTTGTACTACTATTATGGCTTTAAACAGTCTCTAGAAATGCACTTCCAACTGTCAGTTCATGTTCTCCTGAAATATTGGAAACAAAGGATGAAGCACCATCTGCAACAGTTTTTTTCCTCCAGTAACTGTAAGGTGAAAATGATTAGCATAGATGATTAGCTTAGACCAACTATGTTACTTACAGTTGGATAAAGTTATATAAGGTGAATTAGTTTATTTCTTTGATGAGTTGAATCTTGAAGGTGATAATGCTATATAGAAATACTCTGGTTTCCACTTCCACTAGACTGATGGGGATAGGCTTGCTTTCATCACCAGTGTCCCCAGTGGCTCACTTCCTCAAGTAGAAATATGACTTGGGTCCATGGATCCCACACACACCA
>VZTT01004870.1:34960-56786 GCA_013400855.1 Buphagus erythrorhynchus | reverse complement strand
CCTGCAGGAGAAGGGGCTGGCCAAGCTTGGATACTTACTCATAATACTCTGAAGCTTTCTGTAGCGTGTCCTTGACTTCCTGAGGCAGGTAGCCCGGGTCCTGGGCCATGTTCCAGGATAAGTGCTTTCCCTTGGCATGGTAAACATTCCCTATGTTATAGAGAGCTCTGGCTTCACCCACCTAAAGGGAGGAAGAACAGCAAGGTATTACACTTCACATCCCAGCACGGACCTTTCCACTGCTGGGCAGAGATACTCAGAACCACAAGCCCACTTTTTCCTTTCCCATCTTCCAGAAGCACAAGCCCACTTTTTCCTTTCCCATCTTCACCCTCATAGCAGCAGGAGATGTGTGATGGCAGCCAGAAGGGAGAGCTTCACCCTGCAGCTCCTTCCAAAGCCCACCTTCACCAGATCACATTTACTGACCTGCAGACAGGTTATTTTTAAAGCCAGGAAATATTTCCTGTTGGAAACCATTACCTTGTCTCCCTGCTCCTGAGAAATGTCCAGGTGTCTCTGGCAGCAAACCACAGCTTCATCAAACTGCCCCAGTATTTTCAGGGTATTCCCAAGGTTGCCACTTGCCTTGGCTTCTCCAATTCGGTCCCCAATGGTTCTACAAGGTGAAGGTGTTAAAGAGCTCAGAGATTTTTATTCACCAGCTGCTGGAGGTAGATTTAAGCACAGGTATCTGGCTGGAGAGCTTCCCACAGGCTCCCACAATTCTGAAGGCAGATCCTTGTTCCCTATTTGCTGTTTCAGAGCTGCTCTAATGACTGCAGCTTGTTACAGGGAGTACCCAGGGACAGAAGTGGACACTGCCCTGCTCTTGCTCCAGGCACCCTCCTCACATCCACATCCCTCTCTCCACCTCCCTGCTCTGAAGGCAGCTGAATCATCTTGGTGTGTCCCCAATTACCCACAGGACAATCACCCTCAGGGCCAGTTTTGGATGTGCATTTCTGGGTTCAGACCCCACAGAACCTGCCCTCACTCCAGGCTGTGTCTGATGAGGATGGAGCAGTGCTGACACTCACCTGGCCAGGGTAAGGTCGTGTTTGTGGTACAGCAGGGCCTTGGAATATTCCTTTAGGTAGAAATAGGCATTGCCCAGCTGGCTGTAGATGGCACTGAGAGTCTTCAGGTCCTCTGTCCCCACCTGCACTGCTGCTTCAAAGAAGGCTGCCCCAGCTTTGAAGTCCCCAGCCTTGCACAAGCGCTCTCCTTCCAGGGCCAGCTCCAGGCAGGATGCCTCCATCCTGCCAAAAACAAGGGAATTGTTTCTAGAGGAGTTTGGCTGCAGAGCTCCCACTCTGCTCTGCAGAGTTAGAGTTTGCTTCATTGCACACCTTTAAATTTTCCCCTGGACTCAAAACACAGGAGCATCCAGATTCCACCTTCAAGTGGAAGGTGTCCCTGCCCATGGCAGGGGTTTGGAATGAGATGGTCTTTAAGGGCCTTTCAATCCAAACCATTCTAAGACTCTCTGATTTACAGATCACATCTGCAAGCAGCCAAAGGCAGCCCCTGGGTTCTCAGTAGGAATGTGGACAAGAAGCTCAGGGCTCCTGGCTCCAAGACATGGAATCATCACAGGAGTTACACCTGCTTCCCTTCCAGGTGCTGCAGAGGCCACATATGCTGGTATTTATACCTGAACCATTCTCTCTGGGGCAACAGAGAGGGAAGCCAAATTGTAAACAGGTTTTTACTGGATACCAGAGAAAACCCTGGACTGTGCAGATTTTCTTGGCTGAGCAGCTCCCAGTGCTCAGTGTCTGCTTTTCATTAACTCTCCTGCTGTCACTTTTTCCACAGGCACTCAGCACACTGGCCTCCAGGCCAGCTTTCCTCCCGTGCACTTTCTGACACCTCTGGCACTGGCACACTCCACGCTGTCAGAGAGAGCAGTGTGAGCAGTGACACTGCTCCAAGAGAAAGAAAACACTCCCCTCTGAGTGCTCCACCAAGCCCTCTCTAAGCCACAGATGTCCCTGTTAGACCAAGCCTATCCCAAATTCTCCAAAGGGACTTCCAGGCTTTCATTGGAAATGTCCTGCCTGCTGCCCCTTCCCAAGGGAGATGGACACAGCAAGTTCCTGCTCCTCTACCCTGATGCTTCTCTTTGCTCTTTTTCTGCTCAATTTATTTTTAAAAGTCAAAACTACCTAGGTCAAAGGTGGACATCTGCTGAGTAAAAAACAGAGCTCCCTTGTCCAGAGGCAGAACAGCAAGGGTCTGTCAGAAGATAATAAATGCCTCCAGGTGGTTTCTAGTCTGTTCTCAGCACTTGGAGGAAGTTTGTGGTACCCAGCCCAAGAGCACAGCTTGCCCAGCTGAGTCCTCCTGGAGCAGCTTCCTGCTGAGCCCTGGAAGATGCTTCCCCCAAGGCATCCAGGAGCCCAAACCCAGCCCCAGCCCTGCAGTCAGGGGCTCTGCAGGCCAAGGACAAGGTGCCCTGCACAGCCCAGCTCCAGGACACAGCTCCTGCCATCCCACAGCAGCACCACGAAGGGCCACAGGGAACTGCACAAAGGGAACACCAACCCTGACACGTTTTCCTTACAAACAGGCAGAATGGTGCTTTCTCAGCTGCCAGGAAACAAAGCCAGCTCCTCCCTGAGCAGTTCATCCACTGCCTGAAACCCAAGCCCATTTCCCTGGCCAGCTCCCTGCTGAGTCAGCTCCGTGTGGTTCCAAACACCCAACGCTTGGCACCCCCAAAGCAGGACAACCACAAAGATTTTCCAAACAAAAGAAAAATAGTATAAAGCCTGGTTTTATGCTCTTCTCCAAACACACCTGTGACCTCTTCTCTCTCACTGTTCATTTGTCCCCAAAGCCACCAGGTAACAAGAGGGAGAAGGGGATTGTGAAGCAGCTCCTACCTCAAACTCCCACACAAACATTCCATTCCAAAGCAAAGCCCACATTTGAGTGGCTATTTTATTTTTACAAGAAAGCTGCTGGTGCCATTTGTCCCTGCCTCAGCTTCTGTTTGATAGCAGGAATAAAAATATTGAGATTAAAAACATTTGACTTCTCTCTGCTGATCCTCTTGCTAGACCACACAAAAATTAATGAGTTTCTGCCTGGGGATCCCACCAAAATTTCATCAGTCCCAAGGTACATCCATGGTTTGTAGATCCTCCTCATCATCAGGTATTGACCAGTCTCTGCTGATCCATCCCAAACAGCCAAAAGGAGCTTTGGGACTGAAGGAAGACCAGAAACATCTTGCACACAAATCAGCAGGATTAACTTCAGCAGCTTAGTGGGGATGAATCTTGAGAGGACCTGAAATGCAGGAATGAGCCACTACCAGTGGAGTTAATGCTGGATTCCAGTTAGAAGGTGGCAGAGACAAAAGCAAACTAACTTGAGCTCAAATTTCAACCCACCTTGAGCTTGAATTTCAACCCAAACAAAACTCTTTCCAATGTCCAGGTTGTCTGTGAGAAACTGAATTCACCAGCTGTAAACAGTCCAAAAAACTGGGGTGGACTTCACAAATTCATGGCATTGCTGTACAGCTTGTGTGATTTTAAGAGCTTGAAGTGAAGGTTCCCATTTCCACAGCAACAAAACCCAGGTACACACTGCAAGGGTGGGAGCACATCTGCCATACCCCAAAGTGAACTTTGTGCCCCAGAGCCCACTTTGTGCCCCACTCACACTCTGTGGGTGCTCTCCTGGTGCTCCCACAGAAACTGTCCAGGCACAAGGCAGTGACATGACCTGCCAGTGCACACAGCCCTTAATTAAAATCTGTTTGTCCTTGAACAGGCTGCTCTGCAGAGTATCTGCCTCATCTAATTAACATCACTGCTGGGACTGGGACCTGAGCACACAAGGGCAAGGGGCAGGAGGCTTTTCCCTGCATCCTGCTCTGCCAAGCCTTCACTGCCTTGGACAACAAACGAGGATTGCAATTGTTAACAGAAACACAAGCCACTTGTAAAACCCACCTGCCCCTCAGAGCTGCTTTTGGGAAGCACCTCTGCATGCAGTTCAATCACTTCAGGCTCAAAAGCACTCAGCAACACAATGCCAAGGGCAGAGGAATCAACTAAAGGTCAAGGAACAAACTCAAGCACATTAAAATTCCACTTTAAAAAGCTTCCAAAAGTAGCTCAGCCATGAAATAAAACTGAGAGGACAAACCTGAACACCCTGACAGACCAGCAAAGGGAAAACAGTCAATGACAAGGTCCAAGCCCTTCCTACCTCTTCTGCTGTCTGTCCATTTTCTGAATGCACACCCAGAGCTCCAAAGCCCAAGGAAGCAGTGGGGCTGAGGCCACACATAAATGCAACGTTTGGCCACAAATGCACTCAGCAATCTGCCCAGAATTCTGCCAGGGGAATGAGTGGGTGGCACGATGCTTGGTCCCCATCAGTGTGACACCTGCCAGTCCCCAGCCCAGGAATGGATGCTGCTCCTCACACTCAAAGCAGGAAAGGGTCACATTCCACTGTGCAGTGACAGGCAGGAGGAAACCTCTTCCCAATCCAGCGTGGGCAGGGCCTCCCTCCCTCCTCCTCAAGTTTTTCTTTAAAGGATAACTGATGTGAAGGCAGGAAGAGCTGAGAAAAACGGGAGGAGCAGCCTTGAACAAGAATTCCCAGGGTCACCCATCACTGTCAGGCAGCAGCTAATGAGGAGCTGGAGCACAGATTGCCTTTTGCCTGCTGCAAGCTTGCTCAAAGAACTCCACGGCAAAAATGTGCCTCTGAAAAAGGTAAAATGCAAAGATTCTTACATATCAAATGTTTTCAGCAATTTGGAGCAGGCAGAGACAGTCCCAGGAGTGCTGGGGAAGCCAAGGACACTGTGAGAAATAAAGGGAGCAGCACAAGGTGCCACCAGTGCCATTATCAAAAATCACCACGACTGCTGTCAAACACTGTAACTAGGATATCATAATTAGGTGATGATGAGGTCCCCAGAGTGGGAACACCACACACTGAGACCTCCCAACACCCTGCTCAGGGCTGCCTTGCTCACAGCAACCTGTCACTGCTGACAACAACTCCATCAGGGTACACAGAAAATTATTGTGTCACCGGATAGAGCCTGGGGTCAGCTGTCTGCTGCCCTGATATCACAGGCCAAGAGAAACTCTGCCTGCCTGCAAGGTGAAAAAAGGAGAAAAGGGAAAAGGAAAGGTATTTATAGATATTTGATTCATGTTAGTGGAGGCGATTGCAAAACTCAGTCCCAATTAGACCTCGTGTACTTCAAAACTCCAAGCTTTTAGACAGAAGGTAAGGCAGAAAAAAACCCATCAAAACCACCAAGAGTAGTAAAAAAATCCCCTTTAGAATTTCTATTGATATGAGTTAGTGAAGCAACAGATTTTAGCATCTTACTTGCAAACTGATTAGGTTTTGTACAAAAATAAATCTAATTCCAGAGCGCTGGTGATGGGCAATTAAACATTTCTTCAGAACCAGAAAAGGATCAGATTTACCAGGTGCTCAGGGTAAATGCATATTCACCGGCTTAACGAACTAAATATGCATTTAAATAATTACTTTCTTTAAGGGCATGCTGCCAGTCAATCAAGCTGGGAATTATTCTCCTTCAGCAATTTCCTTTCCAGGGCTCCTGTACCTGAGAGGGAGCTGATGGCTCTGAGCCACCAGGTCCAGGTGGCTCCAGACCCTTGGGGACGTGTCCCCTCCACTGATGAGGAGAAGTCTGAGTATTTTCCTTTGCTTCCCTACCTGAGGAAAGCTGTCCCAGATCCTCCCGAGGCACAGCCCGTTTATTCACGGTGAATTTATACCCATTTAGCCTCAGGCCACTGCTCTTCTCTGCCTGGGGCTTTCTCCCCAGGGGTTTTGGGCAGTTTTTTCCTGTTTACTCTGCCCCAGGCAGGGTTCAGCACATCCACACCTGCCTCTCCCTCTCACTTGCTCCCAAATGAGCTCCAATCTTTAAGAAAACCCCATTACTTGCTCCTAAATACAGGTGATTTCAGCTTCCTACCCTTAAACACCATCTCCTTGCCACAGCACTGCACCAATCCATCATTCAGCCCCTCCTGTCCACACTGCTCCTCTCCATCACTGACACACCCAGCAGCAACCTGGCAGGAGAATAATGAAAATACCCAATTATCTCACTCCCAAATCCAGATCTGGTGGAACGTGGCCAGCAGAGCCCCTCACTCCCCACCCACATCACACCCTCAGCACCAACCCCCTCCTGACAAGCAGGTTTCTGTCTCAAACACAGGCTGGCAGGGAGGGTGACAAACAAATCAAGATACACATGAAATTAGCCTGATTCAAAGCATTTTTGGAAGCACACAGGAGCTGGTTCCCCTCCAGCCAAAGGGCAGAACCCCTGGGACACCCTGACCTACACCTCACCCCATTAGTGAGGGGAAGGAAACAAAACCTCCTGTCGAGTTTGGAGAGGAAAAAGGTCAGAGGTGAAACCATGAATGCTGCACCCAGTCCTCCCCAACTTCTGAACTGGTTCCAAGCATCTGGGCCAGATCCCTCCACATCTGGAGGGGAGGAGGCTCCCACTGGTAGGAACATTGCAGTGAGTCCTTCTGATGACCCCTGAGCTGAAAATAATAATATCCATAATTAAAAATAATAATATCCATAATTAAAAATAATAATATCCACAATTAAAAATAATAATAATATCTATAATTAAAAATAATAATATCCACACACACTCAGTGCTGCTGGGGAAGTGTTTGCTCAAGCTGGAGCTCTGGGGATTACCCAGACCCAGCGATTTTCACCACAGTTTTTTGCTAAGGGCATGAAACAGAAAATCCAGAGGGAAAAACACCAGGGAGTTCTGGAAGCTGCTGGGTCTGTGTGCTGGCTCCAGATTTCCTGTCCCCTCACTGATGCAGCATCAGTGCTCCACAATAGTCATTTCAGCTAATTGCTATCTACCATTAGCTGCAGAGTACTTACAAGGGATTCAATTCCACTGCATATTTGCTAATAAATCCCAAATGACACTGAGGAAGACAGCTGTATTTAGCTGCCTTTACCCTCTTATTAGCAGTGCTGAATAAGACCCCATTTCAATGGGGAATGGCTCCAACAAGCTGAGTCCTTGTCAGAAATCCAAATTCAAACTCCCCACTGCCTGCTGGAAAGCAGAAGTCACCCAGCATTCCCCTGCTTACACAAGCTCTGTGGCTTTGATCCATGGGGATGGCAGAGGAGAGCACAGATGGGAGTTATTTGCTGTTTTCAGAGCATTTTATGAAGCAGCTTTTGATGCTGAGTTGGTAGGTGCAGAAACTACAACCTAAGGACTCCAAAATATTTTGCAGAGGTGCGAGGGCAGCAATTACCCCATTTTTCAAAGAGGCAGCTGAGGCTCTGTGGGCAAACTGTGCCTTGCTGTGGGTCAGCTGTAGAGAAGGGAAAGGAGACCAGGAGCCCTGGGCTCCCAGAGCCCCCCCTTCCCAGGGGAGCTGCTCCATCAGGACAGAGGTGCAGCACCTTCCATCCAGGCTGGGATGCTCACACAGCTCAGCACGATGCCAAACAGCCACTGAAGATGCCCAAAGAAAAGCCCCCAGCTCCAGGAGCTGAAGATATCCTGGACCTGCAGAAACCTGATCCACACCTGGAAGGTTTTGGCTCACAGTAAATGATACACTGGCAATAATTATCTGGAATCCATCACCCAAATGCTGCTCACAAATCCAGCTGGACCCACAGGCAGAACAGAGAGCACAAGGAAATTTTTCTGTCAGCTGAGGAGTAAAATTTCTAACAGTCAATGAGCAGAAATTCAAG
Source organism: Buphagus erythrorhynchus (assembly GCA_013400855.1). Lineage (NCBI taxonomy): Eukaryota > Metazoa > Chordata > Aves > Passeriformes > Sturnidae > Buphagus > Buphagus erythrorhynchus. The sequence goes on along the minus strand of VZTT01004870.1, from coordinate 48,992 downwards.
TCATTGTGCTCCAAAATTACTCAAGTATCAAAGGACTACCATGGATGTAATTAACTTCCAGCACTTGAAAATGCTCAGACGAGATTAAGGTGCAAATGTGAATTTCATCTCAGCCTGGTTAACAGTTTCACTTGATAGCCAGTTTCAAAGCACTTAAATTATAAGATGCAAATACTTTGCAGAGTCTGAGGAAGTGATGATTAAGGAGATATCAATTTGAAAATTAATTCATTAAAACATGTTCTGACTCCCAAACGGAAAAAAAAAATTACTATGAATCCACCAAGTGTATGAACTGATCAAACTCTCTGAAGGAGAACTGTGCAGGAGAACTCAAGAAAAAAGAGTTCTTTCAAGAGAAGTGAGAGTGAAATGAGCCTGGAACACAATTTCTTTGCACAGCTCATCAGCAGGGCATAAACCCAACCACCAGCTGCCATCTGAGAAAAAGAGAAATAAATGTAGAGGCCAGGAGCACCAGCTTGCCAAACACAAGTGGAGTCATGATGCTGATGCCTGAGGATGCTCTTTCCTTCCCAGAAACACAAAACTCAGCAGTTTGTCTCATTCCTGCAGCACCTGACCCCTGAAATGTGCCCTGCAGAGCACCAGGCAAAGCAGCACCTGCAGCAGGATGGAGTTTTAGACATTTCTGTTTTGTCACAGAGGAGGCTTGGAATGAACTCAGCACAATGAAGGAAGCTTCCTGAGTTTTCCAAGAGTATTTTGCTTTTTTGTACAACACTAGCACCTCTAACGAGGTTAATCCATCACACTGCCATTAAACAGCACTCTGGGGATGATTTCACCAGCAGTGAAGTGCTATTTCCTTCAGTCACTTCCAGCAGCCAGAGAGCAGGAGAGGACATGGAGGCTGAGAGGCTTTTCATTACAAACTTACTTTGGCAATTGGGTCAACATATCTCTCACTAAAATATATTCTGTGATTTAAACAAACATACTGCAGAATCCAGCAGGTTACAACTACCACATACACTAGAAAAAACAAGTAATTGCCTTATTGACTCAATGAAAACAATTTATTTGCTACCTATTTTATTTATACCATTCAGCTTCTGTTACCCACCAGTACAGAGGAGCTTATTAGGTCAAAGTTAATAGTGAAAATGAGCAAGTCCTGGTTTGGGGGGGTCTTTCCAAATTCAGAAGAACCATAAATGAGAGATGTACAGAATCTCCTCTCTAAAACTGCCCCCAGACAGCCAGTGGGGGCTCAGCCAGTTCCCATGGGAGCAGCCTGGCTGCTGTCCTGAGATGGAGGAAGGGGCTGCCTGAGCCAGGGACGAGCCCCCCTGGACCCCATGGATGCCAGCAATCCTCATGGATTCCACTGGAACTCAACACAGCAGTGCCAGCACAGGTCAGACACAGCTCAGGACCAGAGCCAGGACAGCACTGACTGAAAGCATCACAACCTGCCCCAATTCCTGCCCCAGGGTCCTGCCACCCCCAGCTGTTGGCAGGGTCAAGCTCTGCTCCACAAGTGCCACCAGCACAATCGTCCCAGTTGTTCTGGGCAGCTGCACAGGCTGGGTGAGGTTTCCTTTCCTGCACAACCTTCTCAAGTGAAAGCAAGGCTTGTTTCCCCACAGGCCCCAGTCTATTCTCCATTCAAGCTGCCTGGAAACTCCTCCAGCTGCAGCCCCCACTTCTCCTTCCTCTCTCAGCCTGCCTTGGAGCATGGGCTTGCAGCAGGAAAACAACTGTGGATGGAAAAGGTGCTGCCAAGCCCCCAAAACACCAGGGACTGCGTCACAGCAAAGCCAAAGGAGCCACCTCTGCCTGTCCCAAGTCCTTGCCCGTGTCCCAGCTCATCCCAAACCTCCTGCAGCAGCTGGAGGCTGCTCACACTCCCCAGTGTTGCCTCCTTCCTGCCCACAGCCCCTGCTCAGGGCACAGCAGTGGGACTGTCATCGTGATGCAGCAGAAAAGGAAACCATGACAAAGTTCACACCACAGCTTCTCACACTGACTCCACAGCAACCTACAGCCAGTTTGGTTCTGTTCCCTTCCTGTCTCATCTGCTTCCTCCAGCCCCAAGCCAAGGGTTTCAGTCCAAGAGAGAGGGGCCCTTGGGATCCATCAGAGAACTCACACCCTGAGCCTGGGCCAGGCAGGCTTTGAGCCAGGGAGGTGCTGAGCAATCCCAGCTCACCAAGAGAACACTAAGGATGCTCTGCAGCACCAGCACCTGCACCTGAAAGGGGTTTGGATGGGACCTTAGTGACAGAGCCAGCACAGACCTGGCCCCTGCACTTCCTGGCTGAAGAGCAAATAGCAGGAACCAGACAAATCCAGTGAATCCAAACGTGCAGCAACTTCTTTTTGAAATGACCATCTGATAAAGCCTGTGAGGAGGGTGAAATCAAGCCAGAGCAGCCCAGGGAGAGCCTGTTTTAGTCCCTCCCTCGGTGATTACAGTCCTGAGAGCCCAAACCAGAGGGGATTCACAAAGGTGGCTCTCTGGGGTCACACAGGGCACATGGGCTGAGCTTCTGCCAGGGCTGAAGCACCAACAGCCACCAGGACAGATTGCTGCTGGCAAAGCTGCAGCACAGCAGATTGCACCAATTTCACATTGTTTTTCTGCAGCTGTCTCCTGTTCAGAGAGCTGTTTAAAGCATTGTTGTGCTCTCCCTGAAAACACCAGGGGTGCCAAAAACCAGGCATCAGCCCAGAGACATTCATGGGTTTAAAAGGCCAACAGAACAAGATCTCACACTGGACACTGCCCTTCTCCCTGGCTGTTACACAGACACAGGGCATCCCTCTGGATTTTGTATAGATAAGTCCACATCTGTCTGAAAAAGAAAGGAAGAGGCTCCCCAGGAGCTCAAATATCAGCCAGGTGTCCACTGCAACCTTTGCCAGCATCTCTAAAACTGCTCCTCCAGCTCCTCAGTGCAAACCCCAAACCCAGCAGACCAGCACCAAAAGTACTTCAGGGCCCTCCACAGCACTGTGGAAAATCTGTGCATCCCATCAGGTTAATGTGCAAGCCCCCAAATCCGAGCATGGCAGGATTCCCAGAAAAGCCCCACGGTTCCATGTGAGGTGAGAATTCCACTCCTCCATGAGAGCAGCCCCGCTGTCTGGCACTGTGCTGGGTGCTGCTGCCTCTGAAGGGAACCCTCCAGCATCCTGCAAGCTGCTTCCACTGCTTCCACAGCACCGTGGGATGGAGTCCTCCACTGCATCTCCCCAGATTTTCAGCACTTCTGTCCCAGAATGGCTCCATGGAAAACATCCACCCTGGAAAAATCAAGCACAAGGAGGCAAGTCCTGCTCCTCCCCACACACCATATCAGTTTGGCTCTGACACTGTGGCATTAGTGCAGCTCAATCACAGGTGTAAACAGCAGCAAACATCTTTTGAGCAGAGTTTGTCATGTGGATCACATCCTTTATGTGTGAAGTGGGCTCTGGTCCCGTTCTTCCACAGGAGGAGTTTGTGCCAACATCCTGTTTCTTAAAAGTCTTCCCAAATACAGCAAGAATGCTCCTCTCCACAGGCCTGTTTTGGGTTTAATTTAGATCCTTCTTGCAACCTCACAGGTATTGCAATGAGTTTAAAGACCACAGGCTGCTGCTCTGGAGCTCTGGGAGAATTCCCTGCTCCCCTCCTGCCTCACACTGGTGAGAGAAGGGAGGATCCAGCATCAGGCTTACACACATGCCCAAATCCAGGGAGCCCATTTATCCTGACAACTGAATTATGCATGTCTGCAGCAAAAGAAAATCTCTGCTGCTGCAGAGACATCATCATCATCCAGCAGTGAAAAAAAAAAACACATGGCACAGCACCAGGCTGCATGGAAAATATGCTTCAGGAGCAGGGATGGGGAGGAGGAGACAGCTGACAAGACAGCTCTTACCTTAACCCCTAAGGGTGGTGGGCTGGGGGAGCTGCTGCAGGAACAGCTCTGTTTCCACAGGGATTTCATGTGCTGGAGGATCCTGCCTGCTCTAACCCAGGCCATTCCAGAGTGGCTGCATTAGTGCTGCACAGCCTCCACGAAGCTTTCAGGAGCAGCTCCATCCACCAACACACATGGCTTTAATTGGGGATGGTTTTTTTTTTTTTTTAACTTCCATTCCAATCACATGTAGGGAGCTGTTACTTTTCTCTCCTCTGTGTGGATCTGGATGGCTGCAGTCTCACTCTCCTGCCTGAGCCGTGCCAGCCTCAGGCAGGCAGCTCTGAGAGTGTCAGCCTCGACAAATGACTCAGTTCTGTCTGGAGCCAGGTCTGCAAAGCTTCTCCTGCCTTCCCTTCCCTTCCCAAGCTGCTGCTCACACAGCTGCCCTGGCCAGGTGAGCTCTGCCCTCCCCACATGGGCTTGGAGCTCCACAAAGCAGAGCTGGAGCCCCCAGAAAACCTAAAGGGAATTCCTGGCTCACACTGGGGGAAGCTCACCCAGCACCATTCAGGAAGGTATTTCCACCACAGGAGAATCACCTTGCTCAGTGCAAGGAACACAACATTTTTCTCTGCTCACTCCTCATTCTTACGTGACAGATCTGCTGCTGGTCCCCTCTGCCAAGTGGTCACTCACTGGCACAGCTGATGACAACTTCCTGCCAAAAACACTGGTGCCAAAGGATGGTTTTATTGAAGAGAACATCTTGCAGAGTGAGTTTTTCTTTTCTTCACAACAGCAGAGGAAAATGTGGGTATTTTCAATCATTTCATTATTAACTCCTCAAACACCTGAGCATGCTGCAGAAGCTCCCTGTGGACCAGGGCACACAAAAGGGATGAACAGAGAGAAAATAGCAGCTTTCATTTCTCCCCTGGCTTTACCCAGGAAGGCACCAAACCACAGACTTCCAGCAACCCAGCAGTTCGTGCTCGTAGCTTCCTGGATTACTGCCCTGATGGAAGCAATTCATACAAGAGCTGGCCAAGGGTTGCAGCCTTAAAATTCTGGGCACATTGCAGTGAACTCAGATGTTTTATTATTTAGAGCCATGCAGGAGCTCAGACATTCAGCTGAACTCAGAGGGCAGGAAATGCCTGGAGGTACACGTGGAGTATCACAATTCCAGGACATTCAGCTGCTTTTATGGGTGTAAGTCTCCACTCAAGCACCATGAGATGCTGGCTCGTGGGCTTCCCAGGCTGGAAATCACAAGGGCTTGTTTGTCAGGGGAAAAAGAGAAACACCAGTGGCTTAGGAAGCTCAGTATTTTCATTTCTAGTCGCTGGTGGTTTGTATTCCTGCCTTCATGCTGCAGAAGGCTTGGCTGATAAACAAGCTGAATCTGATGGCCTCTGTGTTTTGCAGCAAGATCCAATCCCCAGAGCATTTCCTCCATACAAATCTCTGCAGACAGCTGCTAAAAAAAGGGGCTGTTGCTGCTGCAGCACCAGCTGGGATATGGTGAGTGCACAAGGACAGTGAGGACAGGACCCTCCTCAAAGCCCTGCCAGCTTTTTTTAATCCCAAATCCTTCCCAAATCCTTCCTGCCTGACTGTAACTACAGATGTGTGCTTTTCTCTCTCCGTCTTTCACCACACCCCAAAAGACAGCCACCCCCAAGGCAGGGCAGCTCCACTCATGATTTAACTGGCAGGATTTTCTGACAGGGAACATTGCTCTGCGTCCCTCTCTCCTTTTTAAATTAACTGCTCTCTTCTCAAAGCCAGGGAATTCGTGGAGTCACTGGTGCCTGAGCACTCAGGGCTGTTCTGCCTTCTCCAAGCCAGTCCCTGGCCCTGGGCTCTTCACAGTGACCAGAGCCCAGGGCCACCCAGGCTGCTCCTTCTCCTGTGGTTTGCAGAGTTCCCTTTGCAAGGCACACCTTGTAAAAACGGGCAGAGCTTGGAATTTAATTCCCCAGCTGGTAACTCCCTCCTAAAGAACTTTCTGCTCCCTGTTAGAACAGCAGAGCCACTGTAATTTCTGTGACACCAGTGCTGCACTGCCCAGCAGGGCTCAGTGAAGGACAAAGCCAAGGTCTCCAATTTACAATTAGCACAATTACCCTCACTCTGATGAAGGAAAGGAGTGGGAGTTAGGACATTCAGCTCCCAGTTTTACCACCTCTATTCTCTTTCACCCTGAAGGCTATACAATTTCCCACCCTTTAAAACAGGAACAGTATTTCCCAGAAAAGCTGCAATAAAATACTGGTGTTTACCATGCACTCTGAAACCCTGGAACGGATGCAACCCTGCCAGGATCCACTCAGCACCATCATCCAAACCATGAATAACAGTAATTAACAAATAGCCCCAGAGAGATGAATATTAATCAGCACTTGCCAGCTCTCCTCAGGCATGAACGGATATTCCACAGATGGAGTGCAGGAAGAGCCACCTCAACTCTGCAGCGTGGATCACACAAGAAACTTGTCTCACAACAAACTAATTTGGGCTGAAGCTGCTCCAGAGCACAGGAAAATGCAGCAATTCACACCAAAGTGCCCAAGGAGGTACCAGCAGGTACAGGTGAACAGTCACCTGCTGTGACACCCCCCCAGATCAAACACAGCCCAGTGCTCTGCAAAATCACAGGAAAGTCAAGAGAGTCCTGGAAACAGAACTGGGAAGGCACTTGGTACAGCAAACCCCTCTGTTCTACCTGCAAATCCACATTTGTGCAGCTCTGTTAATCAATGGTGAAACTCCAGCACACACAGAGCACAGTCCCAGCAGTGGGGTGAGGCTTCCCCTGGGGAACTCAGCACCACCATCAATTATTTGTGTTGCCCTGTGGCAAAGCTGATCTCCTTGTGCTGAGTCTGCTGCAGTCCTGTACCACAAGCCAGTCCTCCCAGGGAGAGGCTGCAAATCAAGAATTCTGTCCCAAATCCCATCCCAGAGCAGCAGCTGGACCTGCATCCACAGCACCCAGGAAAGGGCTCCCATCCTCAGGAGCCAACTCTGCTCCCTGGTAGCCAGAAGGTGTGAGGGGAACAGAGCAGGGTCCCCAGGGCAGGAAAGGAGCCCTGTGACCCCCTGTGTGCCCAGAGCTGCCTCCAGCAGTCACCCTGTGCAGCTCAGAGCCAGCTGCAGACTGAACTGACAGCTCCCAGTCCTGCCCATGCATTTTTAAAAGCAGCTTCCAAGACAAAACATCTGCTCCCAGGTGGAACATGAAATAGCTCTTACAATGAGCTGTTATTAGTGTTTTCTCCATTTAAGTCCTTTTACTTGGTCTTTCTCTTGCATTAGCCCCTAACTCCCAGTGAGGAGCCCCTCTGGCTGCTCCAGAAGGTGTAAGAGCAAAGGATAACAGAAAAGCTTGAGGGGAGCCAAGACAATCCAATATTCCTCTTCCAAAAATCCCTCCAGGGGTAGCAGCTGCACAGAGCTACTGATTCACAACAGAAGGTGAAGCTTCTTCAGACAGATCCTGTCTCATCTCAGAGTCAGAAGAGAAATGCCTGTGGTTCCAGTGCCTGCCATCCTCAGGCAAAATCCTCTTCCTCAAAGTAAACTGGGAACAGATTTTTAAGCTTTTGACTCCTACCTACCCTGAAGACACTGAACAGACAGCAGCACTGCTTTCCAAATCATTAATTCAGAGCTTTGTTGCTGCTCCCAGAATTCAGGGCCTTGCAGAAAGTTTTCTTATCCCTTCCACTGAAATAAGGAAGAGTTGACAGCAATGAGGTGCTTGAGCAGATTCTTGTCCCTCCTTTTCCAGGCTTCAGTGGGACAGGGATCCCTCAGGCACCTCCAGGATCAGGGCATTACACTGGTGTGGGTTTGGCTGCCCACTTTGAAGGCTCTCAGTGCCATGCCTCAGGTTCAGTTCTGAAAAGAGCCTGTCTCTGCTCCCCTCCTAAAGAGAGCAGAGGTCATGGCTATTGTCCTTAACCAGCCCTGTTAATTTTATCTCAGGAGAAGTGAGTTAAGTCACTTAAGTACAAAGCTGTGCTGCAAATTGCTCATTTACTATTGCCCTTGAAACTGCACTGTAATGATAATTTTTCACTTCCTTCCCTAGGCAGTTGCATAACATTGCTGGGCATTGTTTAGAGAGCTCCAAAGCTGAGGCAGCCGTGTCCCTTTTGCCTTCTCCTCATCAAGCACTGCCAGGGATGTTGACTTTCTGGTTGTGGGGGGATTTTTGGCCTTTTTTTTTTTTTTTTTCACTCCATCAGCTTATTACATTAAACAACAGATGGACATGACTCCGAATGCAAATAGCCTTCCAACAAAATTACTCCTACTTTCTTCAGCTTTCAGTGGAAAAAAAAAATTCCCATTTATGCCAGTTAAATCTAAGCCAATTAGAAAGTCAGATCTGTCAAATAACATTTAATTAAAAGTATCTTTAGGGAGGGAGCAGCTCGGTCAATGAAAAGCTTTCCCACTGACAATATAAATAGCCCAGGCCCAGAATTCAGCAGCCTCACTTTGTGGTTGGGATACTCAGCCTGTGTGCCCAGACCAGGAGGAATTTGGGTTTCATGGCTTTGGTTGGCAAAGGATTTTTTAATAGGGAAGTGGAATTCTGGAAGCTGGGCTGGCTGACCAAAGGGGCACAGAGAGCAGGGACAGGAGGGATGGGACACAGCACCAGATATACCTGAGAGCAATTTGGAGATAAAATTGCTCTTCAAGCAGAACAGCATCAAGAGTTAAGTGAAACCCACCTCTCCACTTTCAGAAACTTGCTGCTTGTGGCTTCTTGCAGTGTGAGACCTGGCAGAGTTCAAACCTGTTCTTCAAGCAGATTTGGACACCACCTCGAGTGCAAAAACCAGATAGCAAGAAATCAACATACCACAACCAAAAATACAGTTTATGTTCTCCAGTAACAGAAAGTCTGATCTGCTGGAGAGGAGGCAAGAGAGCACAGAGGGGAAAACAGGAACAGGAGAGCAGGGGAGATGAGGCTTGAGACAGAGCAGCATTTGCTCTGTGGAGAGCCCAAACTAAAGAGAGCAGTGACAAAGTTGTGTCCTGGGGACATGTTAAAACAGCAGAGATGAAGGGAGGCACATCTAGGAAGTCCCTGGATCCAGGACACAGGCCAGGCTCAGCCCAGATCACCCCAGGGCAGGTGGAGCAGGGTGGTCCTGCAGGGACCCCTTGTCCCACCCCAGCACTGCCACCCCTGCCCTCGCTCCAGCTCCAAGCACAGAGAAGCAGAGGTGGGAATGTCACCCCTCAGGGCACATCTGAGACCCCCTGCTTTAACAGGAACACACACACACTCCACAGGTTTGAATCCAGACAGGATCTTCCATCCTGATGAACTTCCTTTAACAAACTGAGCCATTCCATCACTGCCAGCCCATAAAAAAAAAATCCCTTCCTATCTGCCTCCTGCAGATGCTCCCTCTAAGCCCGAGGCCTGGATCAGTGAGGAGAGAAGTTGATTCCCCAGACTTTTATCAGCATTTCCAATTTTAAGCCTTTCTGCTTCTGGCTATGACTTTGCTCATCCTCAAGGCACCACCAAGGCAAGGCTTTCCCCTGTGGTTTATGTAATGTATCAGGAAAAAAAATCAATGTCTGGGACACTCATCACTGAGCTGGAGGAGGGGAATGCCAAGGGAGCTGGGCAGCCTGTTCCTGTCCCAGTCACCACAGTGGTCATGGCCCAGCTGCTCTTGGCTCAAGAGAGGAAGATCCAAAAAGGATTTCAAAAAAATCACTCTTCTATAACAAATCAGTTTCTCAGCTTTCATAACACGTTTTCATCCTTTGGTGTAAGAGGCACTGCTTCCCCTAACTTTGAAAATAAGTTAGCAGATCCCTAATTGGCCACATCCTCCAGGAAAACAGAAATCAATCACACACAGGATTTTCCTGTGGCATAAGCAGCTCATGCTGCAGACACCAACCAAAGCTCTGACAGGACCCACCACTCATGGAGGGAACAAGATTGCTGCACCATGATCCCAACACCAATCTCCTGCTTACAGGAACTCTTTCCAGTGTCCCTGCTCTTCTGCTGGCCATGAGCCCCTGGTGACACTTTCCCAGGAGAGAAGCATCCAGTGCAACAGGTAGCAAAAGGCAGCTCAGTAGCTGGGCATGGAGCTCTGGGTAGCACAGCTCCCTCCTGCCTCACAGCCAACATTCCAGCTGGGAAGGGTCACAGCTGCTTCCAGACCCAGCTCTGGTGTGATTATTAACATTTATCTCGCAGGAAATTGGCTCTGAGGGGTGTCCTCAGGCCACAGCTGAGTCACAAACTGATTTGACTTCAGTTGACTCAGAGGCAAACTTCGAATAACCACAAACACGTGGTCAAGGCACAACGTTCTCCTTCTTGTCTGCTTGGCACAAACACCCCATAGAAGGCACAGGATTTGGGGATAAGGCATGCAGAGGGACTGCTCTCACCCCAGGAGAGGCACAACCAGCAGAACCTGAATCAGTGAAGTGCAAGTCAGCACAGGGAGAAGGCAGAGCATCCCCTCAGCTCCATTTACACGTGCACAGAGTCCAATTAACGCCCTGAGGACAAGCAGTGTTTGTATTGCAGCAGCACCTACAGGGCAGAGGCAAAGCAGGATCACTCTGTGCCAGGCACAAAGCACAGCCCTGTCCCATGGGACACCGGAGGGAGCAGGGACAGAGCTTCTCTCCCCACATCCCAAGAGGTGAAACACAAAAATCAAAAAGGATGCCCAAAATCCTGGGGAAACCTGCACAGCACCAAGTCCCAGATGTTCCCAGAAGGATCCCTCTCCCTGCTGAGGTGGACACTCAAAGTCCTGCTTGGCTCCACTTTGGGATGACCACATGATTCACCAGTGCTGAAAGTACAAGTGAGAAGTTCAAAACATCCCAAGGCAGATGTCAACAAAGCCAACACTGCCTGCTAAGCTATCATATAATTTTTGCTCAGGCCAGCTATTATGCAGCACAGCTATTTTAGAAATGTTTGTCCTGTTTTACACATCCTTCTGCCTGATGCAAACTGCCAACAGAAGAAAAATCAGAATCTTTCAGAAACCTCTGAACCAGCATTCAGAAGTGTAATAAGCAATTTCAGGTTTAATCTATGGAGTAAACAGAGACCAAATGGTCATTCCCAGCTCTCTGGCAGTGCACCTGAGCCCTTCCCCAATCCCTCAGAGGAAGCTGATTGCACTTTTCCAAACCCAGCACTGCTGCTGGTGCTAATTTTCACCTCAGGCAGATACAATTAAATATCACCTCTTGGAAAGAAAATAGCTGTTTGCCTTACATAAAGTCCAAATTCAAAAGTTGTGCCAGTTTACTTCACAAGAACTGGGGAAAATACCAAAGTATTTTGTGGTATTGTTATCCCTTGGGTATACACAAAACAAACAGAACAGAGGTTCACCCCCAATACCCAAATTGAGGATTTTCTCCCCAATTTGCTTTGCAAGCCCCAGTTTACTGTGCCTCAACCACCACGCTGAGTTGTGCCCTCTCTTGCTGCCTTCCACGTCAGAAGGGCAGCAATTTCTCCATCCCAGTTTTCCCATCAGAACGGGAGGAAGGAGCCTCCTGTCTCAGAGCTCTGCGGAGCTCAGAGCACTCACTAATTGCCCGATGCACATTCAGGTCAGGTCCTCGCCCTGGTGACACTAATGAGTGAGATGGGGACTGTTTGTGACACAATCAAGGGAAGTTTGTAAACATCACAAAAGCCAGGAGTGCTTTGGAAAACAGAAACTGCAGGAGAACACAGAGCAAGGGAAGGGAAAGGGATAAACAAGGTGTGCTTTTATCTGAGTTCTCAGGCCAGATTAATGCATTTCTGGACTGACTGCAGCATTATCTAAAGTTCTTTCTGTGTGGGATCAATAACATCTCCATGATGTCAGTGCAGTACAGTGAGGGTTTCCCCAGGACATGTCCATGTCTCCCTCCCAGACCCAGAAATCTCCAGAGTGGCCTTTCAAAAGCAAGGGGCCAAATCCAGGGGAGCTCTCTGGATAATAGTGGACTTGTCCCCAGCATGAGCTTGTCACTCTCCACAGTCCAGGGGAACTATTGGATGGACTTGGTGCTTCCTATACCTTCAAAATCAGCCAGCCAGCACAAAAAGGCAAATTAAAGCACCTGCAGCAGTGGAGAAGAACAGGACACCTGCTGCCAGCAGGTATTTCACAATTCTGCCCAAAAAGTCCTCAGAAGTTACACACATCTGAATTAATGAATTAAGTTAGTACCACTCCAAAACCCCCATGGAAGGTAAAGCAAGAACTCAGGCTCACACAGAACCTGGCCAGCTCAAATTTGAGAGCACAATCACAGAACTGGACAATTCCAACAAGCCCCAACACCAGGAGCTGACCCCACAGATGCACCAGCCCTGCAGAGTCACAACTCCCAAAGCCCTGGGCTTCCAACAAGTCCTTCCTGAAACTTCACAGCTCTGTGCAGCAAATGGCATCAGAAAGGTGAGAAAATGCAGACACACAGAGCTGCACAGGGGCACAAACACCCATTTCACAGGTGGATGACTGCTGCAGCAAAAGTTTTGACTCCAGTCTCTGTAAACAGAGATGTTTGGCCCAGCCAGCACCTGGATTATTTGCTGCCAGCACAACAGAGCACATACCTTTGTTTAGGAGGGGCTGAATTTAGGGAGCCACTAAAGGATGCAATAAAATGAATAAACACTTTCATTTTTGACATGTTTCACCCCACCCACCCCCATTTCCTAGAAGGAAAATACCTCCCCAAGCTCCCCAGATAAGGGGTCTGGCACTCCCTGCCAGCACAGGTACCTTCTGCAGTTCTTACACCTCAATTAATGTTCCAGGCAAAAAGAAAACCCTACATATTAAGATTTCAGTATCAGGAACTGGATTTTTAGTCCCAGCCATGTGAGGTTCCACCCATCACACCAGTCAGAGGTACTGAATTCACCCTCAAGTTTCTGCACAGCCATAAAAGTGAAGCTAAGGAAGAAGCTAAGTTACCACTGATCTTGCAGAGCAGTAGGAACAGAGGCTCCACCAGCACCTGCTTTCAAGGCCTAAAAGGCACAGCAGAGACTTTTAAAACCACATGTCCTGCCAGAGACACCCAGATAAGTGGCAGGAAAATGCTTCCCATTTGTCTTCCCCAGCAGCTGGGAGCAGTGTTCATGTGCAGGCACACTTTTGTGATAAGCAGCCTCCCACTAAAATTTCCTTTGCAAAAGTCACCAAAATCTAGTCCCCAAAAAGTTTCCAAAGATAAACAAAGATAAACAAAGAAGAAGCCCAAGTCTGGTTAAAATCCAGCAGGTTTCTCCCCAGCTCTAGCTCCCCCAGAGCAATGACATTAACTCTGCTGCCTCTTTTTTCCCTGGAGATGCTCTACAACACAACATAACCAACAAACACCTGCTGCCCTCCCGAATGAACCAACACTCATTAAAGCAGACAACTCACTAGCTGCTGTGCTAATTACTGCAGAGCATGCAGAGAGAATTGATGAAAAGCTACTGTATCCCATACACTTCAAGCATTCTTGGGCTTTTTTAGCCCTCTAGTCCAGTTACTGCATCACCTCCACTTCAGGCTGCTAGAGGAGAGATAAAACACGATGGTGAGCAGCATGAACAAGGCTGTAAGGCCTCCAAGTCACTCCTTTAGTCCTCTTTGGGTTTAGTCCTTTCCAGTTTTTATCTAAATGAAGAGAATGGGCATTGCCATGAACGCCAAACAGCCTGGAGCTATTTTTTTTTTTTTCCCCAGCCCTGTGTGAATTTCCGTAGCGCCCAGTTTTAAAGCTGAGACTCCAAGTGTCTGCAGTGCCATCAGGAGCCTCCCATGGGAATGCCCAGCCCGGAGCAGCTCCGAGCATCACCCTCCTGAGCAGGGGAGCCGCTCGCCCCAGGCAGTGCCGAGGATCCAGCGGAGCATCACCGGCACCCCAGCAGCCACGGCGGGAGCGCCGCGTCCTTCCCGGCCGCGCTCCGGCTGGATCCCCACCCATGCAACAGCTCCGGGCTTCCCTTGGATGAGCGCTCCTTCCTCCCGTCCCTCCTCTGCCTCCCGGGCCGCGGGGCCGGGCTGTCCCCCCCTAAAGGACCGGGCTGTCACCCCCCAAAGGACCGGGCTGTCCCCCCC
>VZTT01004870.1:0-34811 GCA_013400855.1 Buphagus erythrorhynchus | reverse complement strand
TGTCCCCCCCCTAAAGGACCGGGCTGTCCCCAATGCTCCACGGGCTGTCCCCACGGACCGCGCTGTCCCCAATGCTCCGCTCCAGGGGCTGTCCCCCCAAGGACCGCGCTGTTCCCCCAAGGACCGCGCTGTCCCCAATGCTCCAGGGGCTGTCCCCCCACGGACCGCGCTGTCCCCAATGCTCCAGGGGCTGTCCCCAGGGCTCCCGGGGCTCGCTGCTGGGCGCAGCTCCGGGGCTGGGCTCCCCCCGCTCCCGCTGACCTGCAGTAGAAGCGTTGGGCGGCGGAGCCGGGGCTGTCCCCGCCGGCCGGGCTCGCCATGGGCGCCGGCCCCGCGGCGGGGAGCGGGCAGCGGGCGATGGCAGCGCCGGGAAGTGATGCACCGAGCAAAGAAACTCGCGGGCAGGCCCCTCCTCCGGCTGATGTCACCCGGCCCGCCTGCCTCCCTGCCTCCCTCCGCGGGACGGGGAGCGCAGCGCCGGGCACGGCATCCCGCGAGTGGCACATCCCCGTGTCCCCTCGGGGACATCCTCTCCGTGACATCCCCTCGGTAACATCCTCTCCGTGACATCCCCTCGGTGACATCCCTTCGGTGACATCCCCTCGGGGACATCCTCTCGGTGACATCCCCCGTCGCTACCTCAGTGCTCACCTGGGAGCGGCTCCGGACACGCGGCGAGGTGCGGGCACCACACCTGCACTTATCGCCGATTTCTGCCCAGGCGGAGCTGCTGGAAACCACGATGAGTCTCGGTTTTGGCTTGGCCGAAGCTCTTTTGTCTTCCGAAGCGTCTGCACCTGGAGGCAGCCAGGACGAGCAGCTGGGACCTGGCAGGACCTGGCAGGGCTGTATTTGCTGTGCTGGCTCAGCAGGGCTGTGCCACAGCCACAGAGCCAAGTCCGGCTGCTCTCTTTAGTAGTGAGGAATCCCCCAGGAAAAGGGATTTTCCTTCCAGCCCACAGCAGTTTCTTTCAGTTAACGATGTCCTGTTGAAACCTAGGGCCTTAAATATTTATTTCCACCCAGACACGTAGAGAAGGACGCAGGTCATCTTTGAACACTGCATCCAGCTCCCTCTGCTCTCCAAGGCTTGAGATGCTCCTGGAAAAGTTAGGGAGTTGGGAGAAGAAACCTGGCTGAAAGTTAGGGCCACTTACCCAGCAACAGCAAATTAAATGTCATTATCATCCCAGACCCACCCCCAAATAAGCACAGCTATAAACTCTGGCTTTCCCTGGGTTCCAGCTTCTTGCTCTGCACACACAGAACCCTGTGGTCAGTGAGAATCCAGAGCCATGCCCACTTACTGCCTGTTTCACCCTGGGGATCTGCTCAAAGCCCCTCTCAGGAGTAAACCCAGATCCTGCTCGGGAAAGAACATCATCAATAATACCCCACTAGCAAACCACAAAAGCCTCTTTCCCAAGAGCTAATTGATTGAGCATTTAAATTCAAAACAAAACCCCATAAACAAACTTGTGTCTGTGTCTCAGCTTAGGAATAGTCTCAATTCTGTAGATAAACCACAGCAGTGAAAGCTGAAACCATCCTGCTGAGAGCTGTCTCCTCACCCACGGAGGTGTGGTGCTGTCCTGGGTGCCTTATTAGCCCAAAAAAAAAGGAACCCCCCTGCACCCCTGAATAACCAGCCACAGAACCCCCACTGGAAGGAGCAGGCTGGGACACTGAGCCTCACAGCAGCCAGTTTTTACCCAGGTTTGTGGTTTCACTGACAGCAGCAAACATCCTGGTGCAAAGCAGCTTTTCACAAGCCGTGGAAACATGGGACTGCTCAGCCCTAAGAGATTTTAGCACTTCAGAGGGGGTGTTTGTCCATGCCTCCCCCCTCTTCCAGACAAGGACATGAGTGCAAAAGATGAAACCCAGCCTGTGCTGCTGCTGCAGCCCTTCCTCAGCCCCAGGCACAGAATGCCAAGCTAAGCTGGGCCCCAGGCTGGGCTGGCATTCAGCGGGTGTGGGAAGACAGAGGAATTGCCCTTCAGAGAAACAATGCTGGAAAGGAGAGCAGGGGAAAGGAGGGAGGAGGCCAGCTTCCAGTTTGGGCTCCAGCCAGATGTGTGGTGTTCCACAGAGCTCTGGGCAAGCGTGGGTCACCCCCACGTTAATGACACAGGAATCACTCGGTCAAATTCCAAGGCCTGGGCTGTGCAGGGGGTCAGACTGAGATGAGCATAATGGTCCCCTCTGGCCTTCAAACTCATGAATTTGCAATGGATAATTTATCATCTGACAAACTCAGCTTCTCTTTCTTCTTGTACAAGTGGCAAATAGGTCACAATAGATTCGAATTCATTAGATGAAATAATTCAATTACTTTGCTGTGGGTTGGATTTGGTTAACCCTACATGTTCATGCCAAGAAGCTCCCTGCAAGGACTTGGACCTCAGCCACAATTCAGATCCATTGCTCAGCTGCAATGAAACAGGAAAATTATAAGAGTACAGAGAGAAAGAAACCCCAGTACTTCAGAAATGCCACTAGCTCCTCTGGTGACCTATGTGCACATTGTGTGATATGTTGGGAAGGATGAAGCAATTCGAGAGGCTCCAGACAAATGTGACAAGTGTGACCTACGAGGGAAAGGTATGAGAATTGATTTGTTCAGTGCAGATAAGATCAAGAAGTAGAGCTGCAATCTTTAGACATTAAAAGGGCTGCTGCAGAATGGAGAAAAGGAAGAGTGGATCCTGAAGAACAGGGCAGGGTTCAACACAGCCAGGCCAGAATCCATCAAAGGCAATGCAGGGTTCATTTTCCTTTGACCTTATGCACCCCTGCACCTCCAACATCTTTTGTTTCTGCAATCTTAAAGCTCAAAATCTTGTTCCTCCCAGTTCCTGAGTTTCTCCACACCTTCACTTGCAAACAGACAGAATCACAGCTCTAAGCAATAGGATTGCAGAATCCTTAAGACTTCTTGGGCAGTTTTTAACATTTCTTTTATAAATTGATACCCAAAGCTATCACAACACAAGATGAAAGAGCTCCAAGTATTGCCATATTTCCTTCCACTTGGATGAGACAGCCTTGAGAGCAGGAAGGCACAGAAAGCTCAAGGGAAGACAGCGAGACAGAAGTCAACAATAAATTTTGCCAGTGAGTTAAGAATTGCCAGAACGTAAGAACATCCCTCTGCTGTCTTCATCACCAGAGCCAGGCACTCCCTCCAAAACACAAAGATTCATCTTAATTAGCACGGCAGCTTTCCTGCAGCTCATGGAATGGATTGCTGGGGGCCTCTGCTGGGGTTTGTGTGCAAAAAGAGCTCTGCAATTCAGGCTCTGAAGCTGACAGACCCCAGCTGAAATCACTACACAACTGGCACTGTAATTGTCTTCTCTTTCTGGTGACAGCCATGATTAATCACCAGATTTTGCACTGTCTTTTTCTTTTTTTTCAAGCTGGCAGGTTCCAAAAGCACTTTGCTATTGTCCTGCATTCCATTTTCTAAATCCCTCTAAACACAGCCTGCAAGGAAGTTCTGGGTTTAAACCAGCCTAAAAGAGAACCACACAGCAAAACTGAAGAAACTTTGTCTTGACTTATATCAGCTTCACAGCCATGAATTTACATGGAAATAAATTTATCTTGGAGGAAGTTTGCACCTTTTTAAAAATAAAATACCCCAGTGGATGTAGCTTCCTTTGTGTGCAGGAGATGAGAGCTCACAGAGGGTATTTTTCAGCTGGACCCAGGCACACAGAGCTGGAAGGGAGGGGATGATGTGCAGCCTTGGCCAGGGCTGCTTTCCTATAGAGCATCACTCATGCCAGTTTGTAAAGTGGAGATAAGAAAATAACCTTTACCCATCCCTCCTGGGGAAGGAACAATGGCTGGAGATCTCTAATGTGTCACTGAGCTGTGAGCACAGGAGTTTGAATGAGCCTGACAGCAGTGTGAGGATGGGTAAGAGAGGAATTGGCTTTGGAAAGAAAAAGGAAATAATAAAAACGCCCCTGGAGGGTCTGAGGGCCACACACGGCCTGTCTGAACCAGGAACATTTGCCTTGCTTTGGGGTTTTCATAAAGCATAATTACATGAGTTGCAACAACATCCTCCTCAGAAGAGCCCAGAGCCACACAGCAAAGTGGGGAGGGAGCAGGGATGGGTTTCAGCAGGAGTGCTTAGCTATTCCTTTAGTTAAAACAACAAATTAAGAGCAAGGTTCAATGTCTGTGTTTGGAGAACAGAACCCTCCATGCTGCTGAAAGATTGAACAGGTCTAAATAAAACTGCTGTGCCACACAGCTGTTTTTTCAGGACCTGGAAAGAAATTACAGTTTTCAAGGGCTTTTACAATCCTTCCTTCCACTGAGTCTGGTCCTAAGGCAACAAAACTCCTCTGATCAGAGGGAAGGACTCAGTGAGGAACCATTATTTTATCTCCATAGCAGAAGCACAAAAGGTTATTACAATCTGCAGATAACCTGTAATAGAGACTCACAGCCAGGAATATTATTCATACCTAAAATAAAGAGGATCATCTGAGAGTGAAGAGTTGTTTTGCTGTCTGTGATTTTCTCTTTTAAAAACCTCTTGGAGCACAGACATTCAGGAAAAGCTGTGAGTAATGAGCTCCTCTGAATAATTCAGCTGTGTGCAGGCACTCCTGAACCAGCCACAACTGCTGAGCACAGAGGGGCTCAGGAGAGCTCAGCTGCCCAGTTTGGGGTGGGATTCCTGTAGAGCTGGATGCGAGCCCTTCCCAGAAGCTGGGCAGGGACACAGCCAGTGGGCTCTTGCTTTTCTTTCCCCACCCCTCTCTGCTGGTACAGCACTGAAAACATGCATCAAGACCTCAATGATTCTCACAAGTCCCATCTCCTCGTGTTTGGGTGCACCTGAGGATCTGGCCTTTGCTTTGTGCATATTTATACATCCTGTGTCTCTGATGTCCCTGAATTTCCTTTTCATTAATGCTCCTCTGGGCCTCAGAGGAGGCAAACAAAGCAACAGAGCTCATCTGCTTCCTTCAGCCTTCAAGCTTGACTAAAAATGCTTCATCAAATAAATAGCAAGAGACCCTTAAAAAGCCCTTGCTCCCAACCTCGTGGAGAGTTTGATGAAATGGAACCCTGTGGGCTGGCTCTGGCCTGCTGGGGAGATGGGGATTTTTTAGGCAAGGCCAGAGGGGACTGTCCTGATGCCTTTGTGTTGATGTCATGTACCCCTTGTATCCACAGCCCAGCAGCTCCTCTTCCACTGAAATCTGTTCTTTACCTCAGAGCAGAATGGCTCTACAGAGTGCCTGGGGAGGATTTTGAACTTGGCAAGCTTCAAGCACAGGAGCTGATGTTGTGGCAGAGTTCTGCCTCGTGCCAACCCCTCTGTGCCCCAGCATCTCCTCTCTGGGTGGTTTCCTGAGGGGCACTGGAGCAGCTCGCCCTGGCACCCAGGGATGTCTGCAGCAAGCTGGACATGCTCGAGGAACACTTCTGCTTCTTTCTCATCCCTTGGTAAAGTCCCATCCCTTCTCAGTGCCTGCAGCAGAATTCAACAGCCTAGTGGTGTCTGTTCCAAGAGAGTTTCAAACAAGCCCCCAGTGGTGGTGGGGGGCTCTCTTGGGGCTCACCAGAAATATTCTGGGTTTTTCTGGCCTTGGAAGCCTTGATGGCAGTACCAGGGAGCTTTTCTTGGAGGCACCTTATCAAAGCTCTATTGCTCAGACAAATATCCCAGAGCTCAGTCATGATCAGTTTCTATTTACAATGTTGGCAGTGCATTTGTTTAACCAACTTCAATTTCCAAGAGTCAACAGACAAAACCCCAGTTTCTTCTGCTGGAAGTCTGGGAAAACCTCCTGTTGGCATTGACTGAAATAAAGAGTAATCTTGTGTTAAGAATTGAAAGCCCTGAGGGAGAAATAGACATTTTCACCTTTGAAGGGGGCTTTATTTCCTTTTGAAGTTGTAACTGTTGGTACTGACATTAATTACAAGCATGTTTGGGTTTGTTTTCAAACAGACTGTCAATATTTGCACTGTAATTGCATTATTTAGTCAAGCTTCTGCAAGTGCTTTCCAAACACTCAGGATGGAACTTGTTTCTATGTAAGTCCCAATAATTCAGTGAATCAGAGGCAGGCAGAGCAGAAGTTGCTGCTGAAGTGACTCTGTCACCAACCACGAGGTCACCGAGGCTCCTGCAGCAGAGCCCCTCCAGTCCCCAAACCAGCACGTGGTGACAGGAAGCACATTCTGGTTATCACCAAAACTGCATCAAACCACAGGCTCAGGTCTGAACCCATCGAGTTCCCAGTCAGCAATGAAAGGCGGTGCAAAAATACCAAATTTACAGCTCAACTCTGCTCAGTCTATCCACATTTTTCTACATTTCTTGCATTTGAAGGTAAGGCTGTTCTTAGCGTTCTAGTCAAATATTGGGACAGTATTTTAGCAACATTAAGCAGTATTTTATAAAAGTAATAATTCTCATTTTAGGACTGGTAGCTGGCAGACACCATTAATGCTGATTTTTGAACAAATAACAGAACACAAAGAAAGTTTCAAAGGCCCAAAGAAATCCTTTTTCTTTGTGAGGGTGGGGAGGCCCTGGCACAGGGTGCCCAGAGAAGCTGTGGCTGCTCCTGGATCCCTGGAAATTTCCAAGATCAGGCTGGACAGGGCTTGGAGCAGTGAATGAACTTTAAGGTCCCTTTCAACCCAAACCCATCTATCATTCTGTGATTTTATTAAATATCTTAGAATAAAAGTAAGTGGGATTACCCAAGTACCTCATTAATCCAGCACTGGTGCAATGCTGATACAGGATGCAGTCAAAAGGGCTGAGGAATGTCAATCCCTTACTCCAGAAAACTGTTCATCAAAGAAGCAATCTTTCATATAATTTCAGTTAATAAAGATAATTCTGCTGACATAATATATTTAGCCTTCTGCAAAGCAATTGACTTAATCTTGCATGACATTCTGTTAAAAATAGTACCCAAAAAAAGAAAAAAAAAATCAATGTAGCTTAATTTAAATGGATGGAAAAATTAGTAACATGCATCAAAAAGTAATTATCTGATGAAGAAATTTCTAGTGTGTCCTAAAGGATTTACTCTTGGTACAGTGTTATCCAACACTTTTATCAATCCAATATTTTATCAAAGCACCATTGCAGCCAGGACTGTAAATATCACCTACAGGAGTGATGCAAAATTTGCAGGTGAATTGGTTCTGTTTGCTTAAGTGATGTTTAAACTCTGACTTAATCTTAGGTGAGAGCTAACTTTAAAGATAAGAAATTTTCTGGGAATACAAAGTGTTTTAATCCAGGAGAAAGTGGCACATCCAGAACATGCAGCGAGGCAAAGTCAGTCTGGAAATAAGAGGTGATTTTATAAATGTAGGTAATTAAACAGTAGCACAATTAACTTCTCAGGAGCTGAGTGCAGCCTGCATTGGGTGGTGTCTGGAAGAATGGTGGCTAAAAATGCTGCAGCTCAAACCCAAGTTGTGGGGCTGATGCAGCGTTCACACAGCGTTTGTGTTACCAGATATTTAATTAGACAATCTGCCCTGTTAGCTGTGAAAACACTCCTCTCGTTTTACCCATCGATCAGGGTTATCTACCCATATTTGATATTTTCCCTGGCTTGGCAAATCCCACATTGTGGTGTATCGATCCCACGGGTGATTCACAGCCAGAGGGGGGGAATGAATGGGAACGTTTGCTCCAAGTGGCCACTGGGATCAAACATTTGTGTCCTTCGTTGTTTGCAGCCCCCAGGGGAAAAAACTGGTTTTGAGGGAGAGGTTTGGGACTGGCACAATCTGCATCTCCATCCCTTCTCTTTTCCTTGGAAAAGCAAAAATCAGCCAGGGCAGCGGCTCCTCGGAGCATGTCCCTCCCTCCTGGCTGCTGCTTTTGACTTTGACTCCAGAGCGAAGGGATGTTGTCATAGAAACCCAAAAAAGCGTGTGGGGACCCTTCCAGTCCGGGCTGTGACAGGACAGCACATTTCCCTCGCCTGGATCTCGGTCTCTGCAAACTCAACGCCTTCCTGCCAGAAAAATTATCCGAGCCCATGTTTTCCTACCAAATTCTTGCACAGTGCTGGCACTCCTTGTCCCCTAAATAACCATCATTTCCAGGTGCCCAGGATCTGCTGTTTCACTTTGCTGCAAGCAAACAGAAACTCCTCGGGGTCAGCTTCCCTGCTTACATAAAGTGGGAGAGCTCTGGTTGCTGCACCACTTTACATCAGCAGGGAATCGAGCCTTCAACATATGCAGGGTTTATTTTCCATTGGAGATGGGCAGGCACTGGTATCTATTTTCCTTTGCACTTAACTCCATTTAGATTAATTTTGTCGATAATAAGGCAATATTTTTGTTGATTTGCATGATTATCTGAAGAAACAGAGAGGGGGGAAAAAAATAGAAATAAGGCCAGACAAACAAATTCCAGTCAGTCATAAATGATCTTGGGTTAAATGATTGTGCTGCCTGGCATCCCAGGGGACAGCAGGAATGAAACTCCAGCAAATCTGAGGGCAACCTGACTCGACAGAGCATAACAAGCCTGTTGTGTTGGCTTAGCCTGCTGCTTCTCCACTGACACTGTTCTGGATTGGCATTTAGTGGTGAAACAAATATAATCAAGGGGAATGAGGTGAATTTATGAGCAGAGGGTCAGCGACCCCAGGAACTGTTGTTAGCAAGTGGGATTTATAAAGCTGCTCTGCTCTCATAACCTCTACTAGTCGTGCTGGTGTCCCAGCTGGGACTGGGCAGAGCAGCTCTGATGCCAGGGCTGAGATTAATGGCCTGCAAATTGCTGAGCAGATATAAAGAGCTGAAAGGTGGAAGGAGGGATTTTGAAGGCTGAAGGCCCAAGGACAGAGGAATAAATGCAGCAGGGAAGGGGAACTCTGGCTGGCAGCATCTGCTGTGTGGGCAGGACTCAAAACAGGCAGCAGCAGAGGTAGGACAGGAGGACCCAATTCCCAGATTTTGATTTGACTGTTTGGATTTTGAACTTAACATTCTTGTTGAAGGAACAGGCTAAATCTTGCCATTCTTGGTAGTTGTTTGATGCCTTGTTGAAAGGTTGAAGCAGAGCAAAGTAACATGTGAAGAAAAAGCTGTGGAGCACATTAAAACACCCTCACAGAGTGCACAGAGCTTTGAGACTTTGACTCCAAGGAGTCTGCATTTTCCAGCTCAAAAGGAATTTTCCTTCTTATATTTAGTGACACAAATATACCCAGGTGTGCAGCAACCTGCATATTTCAATCCAGTCACGCTAAGCCATGGCAAATCTGGAGATTTTGAGGTTTACAGGATAGGATGAAAAGAAAAATTGGTTCAACTTAGAGGAGCTAAAGCCCACCCTGGCTCCATGGTGCTTCCACATAAGTCAGATTTAACCACTGCCCTTAGCTGGGAATGGGATCACACAGATGTGTGGTGTCTGATCCAGGAAATTATGGACTCAGGCACTGAGGACCTGGTAATAAATGGTGATGAAGGCAGCACTGCAAAAATAATGTTGTTGCTGTCTCACAGCACTCCATAGATCACTGTGCTTGAGTGTCAATAAATGGGGGCATCAGAACACAGTAAATCATTCCCCAGAGATCTGATCCCTTCTTGCAGAGCAGGGCTTGGGGATCACAGCAAATTTTTTCTCCCTTTTAGGTGTAACAGGCTGGTTTGGGAGTTTTACCTGATGGACTCTTCCCCAGCTCCAAACCAAAAGAACAAATTGGGAGCATCCCTGAGCTGTGGGGTCTCCAATCTGTAGGTTATGCAAGCAGGGAATGGACTCTGCTTCTCATCCCTCTGAGGCTGTTGGACACAGGTATTGTGCCTGCTGCTCTGGTTTGGGGCACAGGGAACACGAGGCTGCTCCTGCCCCCACCAAGATCCACAAGAATCTTTGCATCAACTGCTGAGTGTTTTAGGTCAGGCTTTAAGACACCTCATCACTCTGTACTGTAATTCTCACCACCCACGTACCCTTCCTTTCTCACTTGGCAGTGCAGGGAGACAAGGTGGAAGGAAATGTGCCATTTTACCTGTAGATTGGTGATTTAAATTGCCCTGGCACTATAAATCCTCTCCTGCAGCTGGAGAGCCCAGTTTACTACAGCAGGTTTCCATGGCAATCCTGTGCTCTCCCACATTCCACTGCACCGTACAGGCAGCCCCCCCTTTTTCACTTCAGATTCCATTCACACAGTCTCCTATTGATAGGAAAAAAACCCAAATGGGCCATGGATAGCTATTTTCCTATCTTAACACACTTTCCCCCAATAACTGGATGATGGATTTGTATTGTAGCACATCAAGAGAACACTTGCCCTTTGCCAGACACCACTTGGCAGGCAGCATAAAATCCAGATATTCTGAAGGTCTAGTCCTATCCTGACACACATTACTCCTGTTATTTTAGGACATCAGTAGGGAAATACAAGCTTGATATTCCCTTGTGTTTCTGGCTGCCAGCCAAGCAAAGGCAGCGTGTCTCTGTTGCAGCAAATCCTTCCCTGAGCTTGGGCAGCCTCGTGGCAGCCTCCCACCTGCATCTGAGCTGTTCTCAGCACTCAGTGCAACTCAGGCACTGGGGATGGCACAGCCCAAGGAATAGGATCTGCTGCTTCCCAGCAACGTGGGAAGGAATTAGGGATTTCATCTGCTAGCACTGAAAACAAAACAGAGGAAATGTTATCAGTGGTACCAGCAAAAATCAGACTCCTCACCCATCTCTAGGTGTTTTACATGGACACTGATATCTTACATTACCTGTGCAGGAAGAAATTTGTGTCTTATCTCAGGAGCTGTGACATGGCACCATTAATGGGGCAGCCCATTTGTCTCAGTCTTATGCAGCTGATTTGAGAAATGATAAATACTGCTAAGAATGGCTTCAAAGCATAGTGGTCCCCTAAGCTCCCTGCAGGTTCAAATCAAATCCCAATTTATTAAGTGTCTTTATCTTTGTCCCTTTTAACTTCAGGGAGTGTTTTGTCACAGATTCCAGGGGGTGCAGAATTGGGCCTTGGCTGTCAGACTTCAGAGCAGTGCACTTGGTTTTTTCTCAGCTGCCTCTTCCCTCCGTATGCTCTCTACAAAATTCATGTCACATCCAGCTTGCAATCGAAGTTTAGATTTGGGTTTCGATTGTTTGCTAACTGAGAATTGCTGTGAAGATGGTTTACCATGAAAATTGCTTAGTCAGGCAGTGGAAAAAATCAACAAAGAAATACCATTTTCTTTCCTTTTAGCTGGACAAGTTTCCCAGAAGTGAGGGAACTCACAACACTCCCACAAAGCCAGGCACAGGGAGCAAACCAGCAAGAGAATAAAGGAGTGTGTGTGCCAGAGCTGTGGGTTGTTGGTAAGATTCTTGGAGCATGTCTGAAGGGTGCAAAAATTTCAAAACACTGAGACTTAGGAGGAATTTCTGGTTTTGGTTCACATACATCTACACTTCCTGAATTTTGCTAGACCTTGTGGGTTACTGGGTGAAATATTTCCTAAATAGTGACAGTGCACAGCAGCAGAAACTGAAACCTCTGGGAGGTGAGTCCATTTCAAACAAATCTTCAGACTCCAAACAGCCTCATACAGGACTGAGTAAATACCAAACCCACTTGCCTTAGCCTTTTAAAAACACCAGAAATCCACACTGGAGCTCTGAGTGCCACAGTGTGGCTGAGCTGGGCACTTCTTGCCCCATTCAGCATTGTGTGTGCAAGGGGGAAGTGCTGGTTGGGAAAAAGAAGACTCAAACCCAGACAAAGTGCTCCTCATGGGATAACCCCATATGGGGGGTCAGAAACTCTGCAATATCCTTGCCAGAAAAAGCCTAGAATTCCTTTGTAAAACCTGTTCTGGATAGGCCATAACCTGTTGTCTGATTTGCTAAAATGAGTAGGTGGTAGTTGGAGTAACTCAGTAGGGGAAACTCAGTGTTTTGGGGGCTGGTGCCTCAAAAATGCCATGGGAGTGAAAACCCAGGGCCTCTTCCTGCCTTGGTTCCATGAGACAGGAGCTGTGGAGTCAGCAGGACAGATCTGTACATGACTGGCTCATTTCTGCTCATCCAGATCTAAAATACAAATCCTAATGGATTTGCTCCTCTTCACCTCAGCTCACACTCGGCTCCCTGACTGGGGAGTTTCACACTGCACAAGTGGGACTTGGCCCAGTGATAGGTTTCACTTCATCTCTCAGCAGATTTGTGGTCTAACACTCCAAAGATGTGCAGCATAACACAGTGGCAATCTGTCACTCTCCTGGCTCTTGTCAGCTCCAACAGCTTGCTGAGAAAATATGGAACCAAAATAGATGCCAGTCCGACCTGAGGGACTGCAGAAACGTCACTGCTGAGAGCTCTGCCTGTCACAGCACAGACATTCCTGCTCCACTTGGCTCTCCCATCATCCCAGCAGGCTGAGACCACTCCTGGGCTTTCCTGGCGGCTGTCACAGCTTCCCATCTTCCCAAAATCTTCCCTAAGTGCTGCCCTCCCACTGCTGAGGTTGCACATTGTGTTCTCTCCCCTTTTTGAGGTTCCACCCCTGACCCTGAGACTGCAGTGAGGGCTCTTATCACTGTACACCCAGAATAGCTGTGGCTCCTCTCTTGGACAGGCTCTGCATTCCCAGCACTGAAACCTCTAATCAGGCCAGAACATTGGCTTGGAACAGCTTGAAACGGGAACTTTGTGACTCCAGCCTGCAGCTCAGGAATTCCTTGTTTGGTTAGGCTTGAAAAGCTGAAATTCTGGGGGTATCTGAGCACGAGCTCTGAGCAGGGACATTTATTAGATTAGGCTGAGTCTGTTCCTTCAAGAGGACTTACCAGAGATCACAGGGATGTGTGGGGATGGAAGGATGTGGTGCCAGTGTCTCACCCCACCCTCTGAGTGCTTTCCAGTAATAACCAACACTTATAATCTGACATTGCTGCTAGAAGCAAATCTGTAGAGTTATAAAGAATGAATGAATAATTGAAGATACAAAAAAAAAGGAGTCAGATTCAATATAAACCAAAATGCTGATGGAACAGCACGCAGTTGGTTCTGCTCTGCAGTGGGGTGGGAGAAGAGGATACAGAGCCTTTTCTTGGGATATTCACTGCAATTCAACCCACAACAGCAGTAAAAACAGTGTTTTATGACTTTGCAGAGGTGATTTTGAGGGGTTGTAAGAAATGCAATGTCAGGCCTCAGTCCAGGACATCACAGCCCACTGGAGTCCATCAGATGCTCCATAAAAAGAGTGAAAACGAAAAGGAAAGTGAATTGTTGCTGTTGCGAGAGTTTTGCTGCTGCTTTCCCAGTCCAGGCTTTGTCCAAGGTGGCACTTGCCCCTCCCCTGGGTTGTCCTGGCAGAAACTGGGGCCAGGAGGCTCCAAACACGAGTGCTGCAGCTCCAGTGTGCAGGCTGCGTTTGCCCTCTGCTGTTGGTTCATCAGACTGTTCCCTCCGGGTAACCCAAAACCTGGAGAGCTTGAATGGTTACAGTTCAGATTTCAAATACTTACACTTAAAAAATTGTGATGCTTAAAATAAGTGCTACCCACAAAATGGGAAAAGCTTCACCTGGGACTTTAGTATAAATTTCTTTTATATTAACAAGTTTTTGATTATAATCGTAAAGATCAGAAACTTTTTTTAATTTTCCTCTAAATAGATCCCAAAAATTAAACCCCTTGCTCTCTTGAAATCAGGGATTTAGGTGTGACTGAGAGCAGGATCAAATGCTGGGTGAGCCCACAGGGGAAGGTGTGAGGAGAGATGCCCTGGAATGGGAAGAGCGGCTCTGCAATGAGGAAGGATGCCCTGGGATGAGGGCTCAGGGACATCTGGTCCCTCTCCCTGCTCTGGCATCCCAGAAGTGCAGAGCTGTCCCACCTGGCCGCCAGGCTGGCCACCCTGCCCTGTCCTCTGCAGCCACCCAGCCCTGCCAGTGGTCACTGCCAGGATGCCAAACGCCCTGGAAAGGACACAAGGGCTTGTCACGAAATCTGCTGGCACCTTGCCACGTGTTTGCAAGCTGAGATCAGCATTCAGGCTCCTCTCGTTGCTGTTTGTTTTCTCCTCTGCTCCCAACAGCCCCTCCCTGTGCTGTCGCCCTGCATGGAGAGGCACAAACAAAGGTGTGGCGATGGCTGAGCCCTGGTGGGGTTGGTGAGATTCCTCCGGTCCTCCCACTCCTCCTGGGACTCAGGACAGAGCAGGGACTGACCTGGGATGTTTCTTTCCTGCGTTCCCATCTGGTAGCAGGAGCTGGAGGCTGTGGATGGCTCAGCCCAGGAAGGAGCAGCACGTGGGAGTTCAGTCTGGGATCGCTCTCACACCTCTCTTTTGGGATCAGCCACTCTTGAAAGGCTGCAGATCATCTCCAGAGGGTTTTTGCACAGCTCCTAAGTGGGATTTTGTTCCATGCATGGCTGAGGCTTCAAAAGGTAAGTGTTGAAGTGGCAGGACCAGGGAGATGGATGGATGATGGATGGATGATGGATGGATGGATGGATGGATGGATGGATGGATGATGGATGGATGATGGATGGATGGATGGATGGATGGATGGATGGATGATAGATGGATGGATGGATGGATGGATGGATGATGGATGGATGGATGGATGGATGGATGGATGATGGATGGATGCATGGATGGAGGGATGGAGGGAGGGATGGATGGAGCTGATTTTCCCAACTCTCTGACCATTCCTGAGCTCCCAGGCAGCTCTGCAAAGTGCACTGACCACAGCAGGACATCTACCAGCTCTGTCATATCCCTGTCTCTCCTAAGACTCCTTCACAAGGCTGAGAAAATTAATAATAGCAGGTAACATTTGCAAACACCACAAAAATGTAAATTCTGAGGCTCTTTATGGGCAGCCAGCAATAAGAAGTGAGAAAATTTATATTTCTATCAGCATATAAACACCCTGGGCTGTTCTCAGACAGCAGCAGTGACCTGTCCTTTTGCATGGTTGTTTCAGATATGGACCCCAAGTAAGCAGAGCTGTAGCAGAGCTGAAAGATGGAGAACAGCTTTGCCTCTGGAGAACTGGATCCTCTAACTGGTGTGTGGGTAATGAGCTTCCACTTTCCTCTGCGCACTCATAGCAGAGACTTGGGCAGCTTTATTTGAAACCCAGGATTTATTGCTTGTGGAAAGACTTCAGTGCTTAGTTTAATCTGGATTGTGTGACTTCAGGCACAATGGAGCAAATATTTTGAAGTTTGGAGAGCGCTGGGCAGTTTTGTAACTGTTCATAGCCCTTACAGCAACACCAAACTCCATTTCATGCTGCTTTCTAAAGAAACCTGCTCTGTGAACCTCCTCAGCCTGAAAGCATCACAGCTCAGTTCCTGTTGAGTGTATTCAATGAGTTCACAGCAGGAGCTTCTCTCTATCTGATGTGTCACTTATTTTTTTTTCCATAAAAAGACATGAGCCATTCTTTCACGATTAATCCTGTATGTTTTTTTTTTTTTTAAGCAACTACTACAAATAGGACTGAATGAGGAAATTCAGCTCAGTCTTCTTAAAATGTATGCTAATATCAGCAAGGATTTTGCTGAGTAAGCACTAACATAGCCCAGAGAGCTGATGGAACTCAGCACACACTGAGATACAAAAGCAGCCCAGACAATTTTTCAGGAGCAGTTCTGTGTTTCAGCCACCAGCTCAGTGATCTATTCTGGCTTGGGCATGAGGGCAAACTGTCAGTAGTGAAGAGGTGCTAAAATATCTTTCATTTCTTGATTCCACAGCTGTGGCCTTGGCTTGGAAGAGTCTCCAGGAAGCCAAAGCAGTGGTATGTGCAGTTCAGGGAGCACTTGCTGTCACACACCTTTATCTCTTTCTCTCAGCTGCCTGTGCAGCTAAATTCCATGGAAACACTGTAATTGAAAACAATGTGAACCTTCCACTTGGTTTGTTTTTTCCCAGTGTTATTTGCTAAATAACAAAGAGAGGATAAGGGGGAAAGTAATTTATCCAATTTCACAACACTCACGAAGTTCATGACAAGAACAGACAAAACTTTGCCTTGCTCATGTTTGAAGCCCTGAGCAGAACAACAACTGGGACATCCTCTGCATTCTCCCTGTATTATCATCCTCATAGGAGGGGACGTGATGGAGTTGTGAGCACAGCAGCTGCCATCATAACTGACATTCCTTGGATAAATGCAGAATATTATCCAAATCCACAGGGTGTTGCTTGCACAGCAAAGGCCTGACAGCAGCATCCCACTGCTGAAGTTGATCTTGGCTGGGGTCACCTCCAGCTTAAGCTGTTTTTCAAAACATCAGTAAAAATCTGAGGCACACATGCAAAGTGTAAATAAAGGAGAGAGGTGATTTCACCTCTTATCATCCCAGTCAATTGCATTCTTTCCAACTGTAGGAAATGCCACATGGAACATGCTCAGACAGGCCAGTATTTACACAGTAACTAGGAGCTGCAAAACTAATCAGAGAAGCAGTGGATGCCAGCAAAAAGCTACTCCAGAAAAAACCCAAAACATATGTCTCCCTTCAAAAGAAAAATCTGCTTTTTCACAGCTACAAAGGATTGAAAACAAATTTTATCATCAAACGTGGAGCTGTGCCAAATCCCAGGCAGCCAGAAGAAAGCTTTGGCACGAAAAGAGCTTTGGTGAGTTCTGAGTTACTGGGAAACTGCTGAGATGGGACTGCTTTGGTGCTGGAGGGAAGGGAAGGTGACAGGAGATAGTGAAAACCCTCTTTATTGAGGCAAGTGTGTATTTTCATCCCAGCAAGATATCACAATGCACAGGAAGTCACACTTTGCTGGGGAGAGCTCAAGCAAAAGCTGCAGCATTAACACCCACCAGCTACAGCACAGTAAAAGCTCCCTGTGCTTCTCCTCTGAGAATTTCTTCCCCAGAGATAACCTGAAGTGATGTAAATGCAGCATTTTGTTTGCTAACTTTGGCAGGAAATACATAATGTGTTCAAAATAGTTTCTAAAAGATGAAGTGGGAGAAGAAAAAAGCAGGAAATTTAACCTAGTTCCAGAAAGTTCTTAAAAATGAATGACAAGAACAAACTTCACTTGTTATTTTTACATCTGTTAAATATTTGTTTCTGAGGTGGTTTATTGACTGGGAACAGTTTCAGCTGCCAGCCTTTAATGTTTATTTGATATTTATGGGCCAGGTTTTATGGGGGGATAGTCCCCAGTCAAAGTTGCTCTTTGAATTTAGTGGTTAAGGAATATTTTTGACATTTTGACATTGACGTAGTTTTGATGTGCTGTAGATGGCAAGAGGAGCAAAGATGAAACAGCTTTGAGTGAGAAAAAGAGCAATGAGATTGCTCCAGCCCACAGGTAAATAATAACCTGAGTGTACTTGGAGGGTGAGCTGGTGAAGGCACACATAAAAGGATTTAAAATTCTGGGATGCAGGACTTCAGAAAAAGTTTAGCACCTTACTGTTTATTAGGGAAAAAAAGGAACAAAAGAGTCACTAAACAATTTGTCCCTCAGCTGTGACCAATGAGGCAGTGGGGGAAGGCAGTGCCTGGTATCAGTTCTCTGCCCATGCCCATAATTTCTCATATCAGATCACAGTTTGCACTGTACTTCCCTAATATTATCTTCATTTGCCAGACTGCTGGTGACTGGCAAAATGCTGATTCTGTGAAGATGCTGAGATCACCAACAGAACATGTACAAACTCAGCAGTCACTCATGTCAGTGTATTTAATTTAGACCAATTTAATAATTTCTAATCCTACATACTGACCCTTGTTTCTCTTTTTCTGAAGAGAGAGAAGCTCTGCTGTTCTCTCCCCTGCTCACTCACAGGCCTGTTTGCCTGAGAGCCCATCCAGAATGTCCCCTCTGTCCCCCAGAGCAGCCTCAGGACACAGCAGCCCTGCCAGGAATTGGGCTGTGGATGGAAAAGGCTCAGCTGGGACATGGGCATCTGCAAAAAGCCTGGACAGCCCAAGAAGGGACAATTTCAGGGAGCTGGGAGATTCAAGAGGATTGCCAGCAGAGAAGGAAAAATCTCCCTGCTCCCTGCATCACCCACCTGGAGGGAGCAGCTCCTTCTCTGTCCCATGGGGCAGCAACAATCCCATGACCACAGCTCTCCTGCTTCCCACATCCCACCTTTCAGCAGCCAGCAAGGCCAGAGATCAGAAGCTGGAAGAGCTGTGGAGAAAATCGCCCCAAAATAAGTTAGAGCAACTCAAGAAGAGGATCCAGGAGCAGAAGAGAAAGCAGCAAGCAGCAGCCCGGGAGCAGGAACGCCTGATTTTTGCTAAAGATCCTCTGCCAAAGAGAGCCCTGAAAAGAAAGGTTTGCAGAGTGGCCTCTGCTCCTCCTGCTCCAGCTCACAGAGGTCAGTGGTGGTCTGGAATCTATGGAGAAAGGCTGGAACTGGGTATTCCCTAGCAGTGCTTTAGCACAGCTGAATAACTTATCACAGACTCCACCCCTCCCTGTGGTATCTGGGGGGCATCGCCCATGTTCTTGTGATAAATCCATTTAATAAGTCCAGTAAGTCCAAACCTCCCTGTGCTCTACATCCCACCCTGCTTGCTAAGTTCACTTCCCCACCAGATTTACTCCCCAGCACACACAAATTCATACATTTCCTCAAAATAGTAAAGAATTTGCTGCAAATCTATTTTTCCCCCCTTTCCTCCCACATCCTTCCTTTTGCCACATATAAAACATGGAACAGGAGCCAGCAGTACAGTAGTAAGGAAAGGCACCACAGGTATTTAAAGCAGGAATTGTGTAGTTCAGAGGCATTACAAGGGATTTAACAGTTCATTCAGTGGTGTAGATCTGAAAGCAAATATTATTATACCTTCTTATCCTGCTTTGCTGCTAAATTTGGGGCTGAAGAACCATCCATCTACAGCTGTCACTTTAGTTTAGTGTGGTTCAAGATCTTGGGTTGTGGAGTCAGGAGCTGCCTGGCAGCCTCAGCCAGGGGGGATTACTGAGGGAATACAGGACTAGAGGAGCCAAGCTGAAAAGCTGCATGTAATAAATCTCATTGCTGTAATAGCATTAGTGTTAATTCACTGAGCACTGGCATCCCTGGCACACCCTGCCAGCTTCCAGGGGCGTTTCCCTTGGATTTGCTCCCTGCCACCTTTGGCAGGGATGTTGTGGTGCTGCCCTCAGGTCTGTGCCAGCCACGTGTCCCTTTCCAGCTGCACTTTCTGTCACCAGTGCCTGATGTTACCCCTCCCAAAGCCAGAAGTCAGAGCCACAATCCAGGCTGAGCCTCCTTGGGACATTCCCAAGGGAAGGCTTGTTTAGTTTGTTTTTAACTCAGACCATTTTACATAACTGAGTGAGGGAACTGCCAGAAAAACTGTTCCACTTGTGGGACAGGCACAGCCTCTGAGGCTGGGGATTAACAGCTCCAGACACTCAGTTCAGCTGCATCTTGTTCACTTTGTCTGTCTGTACTCTACCACTGAAAGAAGTGTGTCACAGCTGCTTTGCCAAGAATTCCCTCTGTCAGACACCAGCAGCCCAGCTTTGGGAGCCCAGTGCTGCTTTCCACACATGCAGGAGCCCAGCTGTTGAATATCAGCATCTCCTTGTAGCCTAATGGCTCTCAAACATTTGTTTTTCTGGGTTTTAGTGCTCTGAACCCAACTCTGTTCTCTCCTTGCCTGATGAAGAATACCAGGCAGAGAAGGATTTACTATCCCTGGACAAGGAAGGGATTAAAAAAAAGCCCCAGAGATCCCAGGTTAGCAATGAGGTATCACAATTGGGAACTTCTCCAAATATTCAGTGTTTGCTCTGCATGGGAAGATTTGCCTGGATCTCCAGAGACACCAAGGGGAGGTGTCCCACTGCACCCACAGGATGCAGCAGTGAGAGCAGGGCTGTTTATTGTGTTGTGTGGATAGACAGGGTCATGGACAGAGCCTCAGGGATGGCTCCAGGCCATGGCTTCCTTTGCTGGGACATCTGTACAACAAAAATAAAATAAAGGAGTCCTGCATGTTTGGTGACCAGTTTCAATAAAAAGACTCCTGCTTTTGCATTCTAAGGAAATGGGGCTGGGATTGGATTATTGGGTTCAGCAAGTTGCATTTTAGCTATGCTAATTCTTTTCTGTGTTTTTTTTTTTCCACTTCCTGATTGAAGACCAAAAAGAGAGGAGCTCAGCATGGAGAATTCAAACAGAGCACCAGAGGCAGCTTTCATCCAAGACCCATGTTCTGGAGAGAGCAGTGGCAGGGAAAGGTAAGGCTGAAAACCATGAGAAATTACAAGGACTGATGGACAGAACTGCCTGCAGCAATTGAATTCCAGACCTGCCAGGATTAAAAATCATCAGAAATAAAAAATAATTCCTTGGTGGGAAGAGCTGTCTGCCACTTACTCAGTTCTGTTTCCCTAATGAATTAAGGGTGCCACCAAAGGCAGGGATTTCCTGGTCTGCCAAGCAGGGACCGAATCCAGGCAGTGAAAAGTCAGGTGAATTATCCAAGTCTCAATTGCTGGTTCTCAGTTTTATTTGCCTTTAGGTATTTCTAAGGGCACATTTGAATTCCTGGTGTCATTTTACCCATTTAATGCTATAGGTGTGCATAGAAATGGTTGCATTCAGATGTTGTGGGGAAGATGTGGAAGCACTGTGGGTTGTACTTTACACCACCCAAGTTCCCAAGTATCTTGTGTGAAGCAGAAATAAAAAAAATCCAAGCTCTCTAATCCAGATGGAATTATCAGCATAGAGTGCTCTAGTCCCTAAGTATGATTTAAAATGCATGAAATATGTAATAATTTCCTTCTCCCTCCTTTTTATTTTTTTTTTTTTGTTTTAATGGATTGTTTGAAAAATGGCTTGCTCTTCCTCTGAGAGTGGGTCATAATAAGACCATGCCACGTGAAGCATTCATCATTGTAACTGCCAGTGTCATGGTGTCTTTATTGGCTATTAGTTTCTGTCACTGAAAGAGCCAAGGCAGGGCTACAAAGAGATGAATGAGGGGCAGGGGTCAGAGCCAGAGTACTCAGGAATTTGATGAATTATAAATTTGCTGTAGTTAACAAAAAATTAAGTCACCACGGCTATAAAATATTCATCTGTTCGTAGGTAGGGAAAAAACCCAGGAGAATATTTAAATCAAAAGAGTTTCTTCTATCAACTGTTCTCATCAGGAATGCAGGCTGCTCTTGAACTTTAGCATCATAGTTGCTGTAGTTAATGAACACGATGCAGATAAAAAGAACATTTAATTGAAATAAACAACATGGTGATGCCAAGATTGTTAGATCCAAATATTAATTTGTCTGGTGCATTCAGAGGAGCTAAGAGAGGGTACAAAAGAAATGCATTTTTAGTGCTGCTAAACAAAAAATAAAGTGATACAGCAAGGTGTTTCCTTAGAGACATGGATGGATCCCAGCCCTCCTGAGCCCAGCAGATTCTGGCAATTGCCTCTGTGTTCCTGCTGTGAACACCATGCACAGATCTGGTGATAACTCCTTCTAAAGGAAATCCATGGGATTATAGGAAGTGACTTCAGCCCCACAGAGAGTGCAGCTCTTCCTTGTCTGGAAAACATCATTCCCCCTGTGACACGGTTCACATGAGCCTGCAGAGTGTCTCAGAGGTGCTGCAAATGAAGAAATAAAAGTTGTTGGCTGTGACTCCTTCAGTGGCCGTGGTACAGAGGAGAAGCTGTTGCCTTACACTGTTCCCAAAGCACAGGGGAATCTCAGGGCAGCCCCAGGAGCAGTGTTTGGAAATTCTTTGTGTCCAGCAGCTTCCCTGACTCCGAGGAGCTGCCCACAGCTCAGCACACAGACAAGTTATGAGCAGCAGCTTGAAAAGCCTGACTCAGTCCATTGACTGAGCACTGAACCACATGAGCTGAGGCTGATGCTGATTTCAGAGTAAAATATTTTCTATTAAAAAAAAAAAACTTGAGTATTTTAACTGGGGGAGATTTTGGAGGGGTAGAATTTCCATGCAAAACCCAACTAAACCTGTTCAGCCACCTTGTGCTGAAGCACTGTTTGCAATAAATACATAATTGTGCAAGTATTGGCATGCTGTGAATGCAATCTGAAATTATGAAGTAAAACAGTGATAAATGTTGTCTATTATGTGACACCACCTATTAAGCAAGAGTAATTTGTTTGTGCTGCATTCTGCACTGTTTATTTCTGCATTAGACATTGTCCCTCGTCCTGTATCCTCCATTGATTCTTCCACACCACATCCTGCTGATCCTCACCAGTTTAAAAATGAATTAGTTTCCTCTGGCGAGTTTGAAGAATCACAAGGAAAAGAATAATTTTGTTATCCCCTTCCCTTCAGTTCTCAAATGTGCTGGTACCCAGGAAGTCCTGACCTTTTCTCAGTGTTGTTGAGGCCTCTGGGAATCAGTGATTTCTGAGTAAAACTTGTAAGGACTGTGTGAACCCACTGCAAGTGTTAAACCATATAATTGCTGGTAAAGCCTTAGGAAAGCACTGAACCTTCACATTTTACACTCATGAACTCATCTGATTCATGACCCTGGCAGCCTCCAAAGTCTGAGTGCTTTTTGTTATCAAAGTAGCACCAACTTTTTTTATTTTAAACCTGCTCTGACTGAAACTTTTTAGATCTCTCCACACTTTGAGTATGATTCCTGGAAGTCCTCATTAAATAGACTTGAGTAAGAGAGTTACAATAGTCTTTCAAAGAACATGTGAAGCTTTAATAATTAAATACAAACTGTCTGTTTCAGGTGTGAGTCTACCCGGTGTTTATGCATGGAGAGAAGGTCAGAAGTTGGCTAGAAGGCTGCTGGGTCCACCCCCTCCACTTCCACATTTGAAGAGCAGAACTGGAGAGCAGAGCACAGCAAAGACCTTTGGTACAGCTGTCCCTCTACAGCACTGGTTGCTTTGGCACACCCCAAAAAAAGGGTTTATTAAACCTAATTGAAACAAAAGCTTTCCAGGCCCTTCTGAGCACCTTTCTTTAATGGCTCTTGCAATAATAGTTGGCCACTGCAACTTCAATTTTCACCTTTACAGATTTATCTTCTCCCTTGAATATCACAGATTTTACAAGAGACACATGCCAACAGTCCTCAGAGCTGCAATAGGAGATGCACACCATACATACAGGAGTTGTTACTCTCTGAAATAATTACATCACTGTTGTTTCCAAATCTTTCCCACAGAACCTTTGGAAGGAGGTCGAGGACTTGGGGCAATGCCAGTGATGGAAAACAGCTCCAGAGTGAAGGGAAATGAAGCTGTGGGGAAGAGCCCTGGAGCACAAAGTGCTGTGGTCGCTCCCAGCAAGGCTGAAAGGGGCAGCAGTGGACCCACAGAGGATAAAAACCAAGCACTCAGGAACCTTCTCCTGCTAAGCCAGTCCTGTGAGGAACACAGACATATCAGGCTCCCCAGAGATGCTGTGAAACACCAATCCCAAGGGAACCATTCTCCTTCTCCTGGGCTTTCATTAACGAAAGATGGAGCCAAGCCCAGCACCTCAGGAAGCTGCAGCAGAGGAAAAAGTGCATCTCCTCAGAGACAGAAAGGGTCTGAGAAAGAAAACCTTAAGCAACCTTCAAAGAGGAGGGTAAACCTTAAAAAACCTCACGCCTACAGCCCTGAAAGCGTTCGGGAATTTATGTACCGAAAAAAAGCAGAAAGAAAGAAAAAACTCCTCGAAGAGAAAAAGTCTTTGGCACAGGCTGTGGAGATGAGGAAGGAGAGGTTGCAAGAAGTGTACAGGAAACAAAAAGAAGCTGTTGGGAAGAAATTGTGTCCTGATGAGATGCACAAACCTGTTGGGAAAACAGGTTCTGCCAAAGGAAATCCTCAGTGTGAATTTGAGCAAGTAAGTCCTAAGGAGTGGCAGATTGAAATCCCTCCAATCTTGATCAGTGCAGCACCGTGTAGGACATGAAACACTTCATACAAATGCTTTGAAGTGCCAGAGAGAAAAAGTTTTATCTAGAAAAACAGAGCAGTTAGCTTATAATTATGGCATAAACTGCTGGGCTCATTAGTAGGGCTGGAACCCTCGACTTCAGCCTAAAAACCTGGAAACCTCCAGTGCCTGAGCTAAAAGAACAGGTTTGCTGTGTGGTATGGGCAGTTTTCCAGTTACATGAACAAATTATTAGGTGGAATAAAAGCCAAACATTACCCTTCTGTTGCCAGCTGTTGAGTACTTACACTGCTGGGCTCTTCTCTTTCAGGAGCAAACCAGTGGGGGAGTACTGGAAAGGAGTTTCATGGCCTGGGTGGATGAAACATCCTCTCCTCCATCACCTGAAGATCACAGAGGCAGGTACTCGGACATAAAAGGCATCCTAGAAATCCTCTTGCTCAGCTCACACTGCAGAAATCTCTCTCTTGTTTTTTTTTTTTTTTTAAACAGGAATCAATTCCTAGAAACAGCTCAATCACCTAAAAAAGGAGAGGCATCAGGTCCTCCAGCACCACTGGAATCCAAATGCTGGTTTCTCAGTCCTCTGAAATGTGATGACTTGAGGGACTGCTCTCCCCCAGCTCTTCACTCACCTCCTCTGAGCTTTTCTGTTCCTCAGAGAGATGCAAAACCTTCCTCCAAGGACTCATCTTTTGGACTTTCTCCACCCAGAAGCAAACAGGATCGAGTGAGAGCCATTCATAGTCTGTCCAGGGAACTTGCAGAAAAGATTGACGTGGCAAGGGAGAGGCTGAGTGCAGCCAGCTGGGTTAAAGCCTCTGCTGACAAACAATCAACACAGACAACTCTGGACCTTTACAGTGATCCTCCTTCTGTCCCAGAACCTGACACTTCCAGGGATGGGCAAGAGAGGACAACGACTGCACAAATGCTTCTGGACACCACAGATCCTGATGTGCTTCGTGTGACATCCGATAGGGAATGCCATGGACTGGGCAGGATTGGCACTGAGGGAGCAGCAGCCCAGGACAGACAGAAGGAAATGCCAACTCCTTTGTCTGGTGGGAATGCTGAGAGGGAAGAATTGCCCTGGATCACTCACAGTGCAGGACAGAGTCACCTCAGCTCTGCAGGAGACCTAAGCAACACATTACAAGGTAAATCCTCGGACATGACACAACAGGGATGCTCCAGCGCCACTGCCCAGGTGTTTCAAAGCTACAAGCAGGGGTTAAACTTCATCTCCCTTTGGCTATTTATTGGAAATGTTGGGCTTTGGAAAATCCCTGAGCAGTGGCTCTCCTAGGTTTTACTTCCCTCTCCTTGCATGTGTGAAACTACATCTCATAATTTTATCTGTGGCTTTGCCACCAATTTTGGACATGTCACCTTCTGGTGCCTAAGCTTTCCCAGAAGTAAAAGAATTATAAACCTAAGCCCATGTAGTTTAAAACCTGTGGATAAGAAGAGCTGTATTAAGTGCTCACACATAAGTAGGCAGTGAATAGATGCCAAAGCTTGAGCCATTTCATTTCTACGAAGAGCATATTTATTAAATGTCTTCATTTGTCTTTTTAAAAGGTTTCCCTGTGAATAAGGGCTCCAAGGTGGACATAAGTCTATGGCATGAAAAGCCAATAACCAGCCCAACCTCTCCAGCTCACAGACTCCTCACTAGAAGGTAAACAAAGCCGGATATTTTATTCTCTGCTAAATGTGCCTTGCATGTATTTAAAATAAGGAGCACCAATTCAGCATGGAGCCAGATTCGGGGCAGTGGGTCTTCTAGTGGGTCTAGTGGGTCTTTCCTCTCATTTTATCTGTGAAACGACATTTCGTAATTTTATCTGTGGCTTCACCACTGATTTTGGACACACCACTTCCCCTGCTGCTGCCTAGGCTTTCCCGAAGTAAGAAAGGAAATATAAACCTGACTCTATGTAGTTGGCAATCTGGGGACAACAAAGCTGGATATATTATCCTCTGCTGAATGTGCCACACAGACTTAAATTAATTAGCGGGGATGGTGAATTCCGCGGGGCTGTGGATTCCTGGGAACAGTGGTTTCATCGGGAGTGGTGGATCCCAAGATGCAGAAATCTCTCTCTTGTTTGTGGGTCCCGGCTCCGGTGCATCCTGGTCCCGGATCCTGGCTCCGGTGCATCCTGGTCCCATCAGTGGATCTCGGCTCCGGTGGCTCCCGGTGCCGGTGGATCCCGGCTCCGGTGGATCCTGGTCCGGTCGGTGGATCCCGGCTCCGGTGGGTCCCGGCTCCGGTGCATCCTGGTCCCATCAGTGGATCTCGGCTCCGGTGCATCCCGGTCTGGTCGGTGGGTCCCGAATCTGGTGGATCCCAGCTCTGGTTGGGAGATCCCAGCTCCAGTGGATCTCGAGACCGGTGAGTCCCGGCTCTGGTGGATCCAGTCAGTGGATCCTGGCTCCAGTGGATCCCGGTCCGGTTGGTGGATCCCGGCTCCGGTAGTGGGTCCTGGCTCCAGTGGGTCCCGGCTCCGGTGGCTCCCGGTTCCGGTGGCTCCCGGCTCCGGTGGCTCCCGGCCGCGCTGCCGTGACGCTCTCTCGCCACCGGAGGGCGCCGCAGCCGCGGGACGGAGCGAGCCCCTGGGTAAAGCTGCCCGGTCTCTTTCGGGCGGGGATTAATTAAAAAATTAATTTCTAGTGATTGTTTTCACTCGCTTTGCTACAAAAGTGGGTGAAAGATTCCCAGCAGTGCAGCTCTGTCGGTTGTGCAACATCTGCTCACACACAGCACCTTTCCTTGGACAGCACATGTGTGATTATTGTGGAAAATTGGTTTGGTGGCAGGAAGTTGAGAGAAACCCCTTTGAATTTGACCTGTCTTAGAGAGCAAACTGCCCCATTGGGTCCTCTCTGGTGACAGTGGAGACCTGAAGGGACAATCATTAACTGCAGGTCAGAGCATGTCCCTGCCCAGCCATAGAGAAGGACAAAGCCAGAGTTCCCACAGAGGCCACACGACAAGGAAAGGAAAGGGAAAGGGAGAGGATAAATTCCCTGAGCCTTGGAAGATTAAATATTACCTGGACAGGCATTACCAAAGAAAGGACATACATGCAGCAAATTGGCCACAGCAGCCCCAGTGTCCCATTCTGAGACAAGGACAAGGAGTTGGTGCTGTGGGATCCTGCCCTGGCAGGAATAGCCTGGATCTGCTCCATGGGCACTCTGATGGTGCCTGGGAACGAGCTGGCTGGGCCAAACTACCTGCAGCTAAACTTCTCTAGTGGGAAAAGTTATTTTTTCCCTTTTTAATTGAAGGTGGGATATAAGGCCCAGCATTGGCTTCAAGAAGATAGTTTACAACTTTACAGTGCAAAGTAAACAGGAGGAAAATGAAAATTGGAGAGATAAGTCCAGACAGATGAGCTTACCAAAGTTATGAGGAGTAATTACCAAGAGTTAAACCCCTGTTCTTTGTGCACAACCACAACACTCAAAAAGGTTGGGCTGATTTCTGCTCCGAGAGATCAGTTGCAAGGATTATGGAGCCGTTCTGTCACAGAATATAGCAAATGTATAAAACATGAGCAGCAGGCACTCAGAGTGGAGAGAGTCAGAGCTGTGTCTGCACTGCACCTTGGGGAGCACAGCCCAGCAGCCGTGGGCTCCATCACTCTTGTCCTGACACCACTCAAATTCACAGGAATGGTGGTAGGTGCAGGACCCCCTGGGCCCAATGGGAACAGCCCCCCAGCTGTAAGGGACAAGCATCAAACCAAGGAGAAATAAGACAGATTGCACC
The DNA here is from genome assembly GCA_013400855.1 of Buphagus erythrorhynchus. Classification (NCBI taxonomy): domain Eukaryota; kingdom Metazoa; phylum Chordata; class Aves; order Passeriformes; family Sturnidae; genus Buphagus; species Buphagus erythrorhynchus. The sequence continues at coordinate 7,112 of VZTT01004870.1, read as the reverse complement.
GATCTGCTGAACAATGCAATTACTGAGAAAGCAAAGCAGCCAGAGTCAAAAAGTCCTCAGAGCATCACCAGGAAAAACACCAATAAAACCTCTCAAACAATAAATCACAACCCTCTTGCAAGTGCTGCTTCAAAAGACGAGAAGAGCTACTTGCAGATAAAATATTGTTGTATTTAGAGATTAGAAGTGGAAAGTGTGGCTGTATGACTGCAGACTCATCTCCTGGTGGGCTGAGGGCTCCCTGTGATGCAGCAGCAGTGACAGTGAGGGACAGTATAAAGGAAAGGCCACCCCATGCCTCACCCTTCCTTAGCTACTGGTAAAGTACATAATTAATACAAAGGCTCAGAGTAAAAGCCTGTCTTTTGTCCTCAGCTTTTATTTGTATATAATCTAGAGTCTGATTTTGCACCTCTCCTGAAGTCTGCACACTCACAGGAAGCAAAAGTCCTTTGGCACACAGAGTGAGGCTCCCGTGATGAAGTTTTTCCTGAAGCTGATCTAGTGTCAGCTGATTCACTACAGATCAAATCAGAAAGAAAGCCACCAGATGAAGGAGCACCAGTGTGCTCTAAGGACATGGCTGAGGGACTTTGCAGGGCTGTAATGTCTCCTGCTCCAGGAACATTCACATTTTGAGTGCATGAACTCTCTGTGGGGAGTGTCAGCAGGCAGTGAAGGGAGCCTGTCTCTTAACTTGCACACAAAACTTCACAGGCTGTGCTAACAGGAGGGGTCAGTGCTGTATTCTTGGTCTTGTAAACCTGCTTCTATAGAACAGACTCTCTTTGATGTAGCTAGAGCTGGGTTAGAATATGTGATGGAAAAAGCAGCTGAGTTGTGTCTGTGCTCTGACTTCCACTGCTAAGGAGTTAGGAGTCCACATTTGGCTACGACAGACCAAGCTTTCTCTCCAATAGCTCATCTGAACAAAGCCACCTGTTAAAAGTGACTGTGTGCCGGCCTCATTCACAAATACAAAACATCCAGCGCTCCAAACCCAGCACTCTTGAGCATGACCTTCTCCACAGCCAGTTTCAACAGCACAGTTTGCTGTTTACATGTTTAATTATAGCTCTGAAAACAGCAGCTCGTGTTCATGCACAAAATCCTGCAGGTGCCTGTTTCCATAGGAAATGTTCCCATTTCATGCCCGGCTGCTCCCCCGTCCACAGGGGTGGCTGGCAGAGATTTGTTGCTGATGCAAATGACTCACTGATGGGAATTCTCCAAACTGCCAGAAAATGTGTGGGCAATTCCATCTTATTTTGTTTCAGTTGCCTCTATAAGTGGCTGCATTCTCGGGAATAAAAAAAAATCATCCCATTTTTGCTGTAAGTTCAGATCTGAAAATGCTCTGGGTGGCTTCAGGGGCTGGGACAGAGTGGTGGATGGAGAGTCACTTGTTGGATCACAGCTCTGCCTCCTCCTGTGGACTCAGCAATGCTTTCTTTTAACCCAGAGAGCCTCATCTGGGAGTTGTGGTGGTTTATGCAGGGCTGGCTGTGTGTGGAGGGCAGGTGTTGCTGGAAACTCAGTATTTTCTGTAGAATCTGCATTGATTTCCACGATGCCCTTCCCAAGACACAAACCTTGGCATCAGTCTCCCCATGCAGAGTAGGCATTTCCCAATAGCCAAAGAAAACAGAGCCTAAAAAACCATCACAACACAATTGCAGAGACAAAACTCAGTGCATTTAACCAATGAATATTAGAACTGCTTTGTAAGAAATCCCTGTTTCCTCTATTCTTTCTCTCTCATCCACCTTTGCTCCCACTTCCCAAAGACTACATCCAAGACGCGTTAGTGGAAGCTGTACTAATCGTTTTAGCAGTTTCTGGGTCATGAAAAACAAAGAAAAGCTTATTAACGAGAAAAATGAATAAGATTTCCCTAAGCTGATTGCCGATTAAAAAAAAAAATTTCCACATTCATTTTTCTGTATAAAAAAGAAAACATCTGTCACCATTTCAGTGTTTCAGTGTCCCTGCGTGTGGTTCAGCTGAGGCTTGATCAATAAATGCCCATTTTCACACCTTCTTTCTTAATCTTTTTAGTTAAGCTCAGATAGTTACAGAGCAAAACAAAATAAAATCAGTTAGCTGAGGCCTTCTTCTGTGGGACTTGGTGCTGACATTGTTCTGAAATATTAAAGTATGTGTATCACTCCTAGATCTTAGTTGGGCCAGAGCCATGCTCAGCACAAGTCCCAGAAACACTGGAACAGAGCTCAGGACTTTGTGTTTCTAAGCAAATTTCTTTGCCAAGGTTCAGAGCTGGATTGTGCAACCAAGTCCCAACAATGGCACAGATTGTACAATGCAGCCTTCATAAATTAAGCTTCCACACTGCAAGGTTGTTGTTTTTGCCACCAGGTTGAAAAATACCCAGCTCTTTCAGAGCAGTAATTAGAGTAGGTAAAAATGAGTGTTTTTAGCTTTCTTGACAACATCAAGGTACAAGACAGGAGATTTTGTTCGTTGCCAGGTATGACTTCTCAGGGGGCCTTTTGTTTCCATTTGACAAAATGTAATAGTTCTGTTTAAATGAAATAACCTTTGTTTTTTCTTTTTGTTTTTCTTAAGTTCAAAAGATTGCTTTATACACATCTCAAAAACTTAGTAATTGTTGTTGTTACCTTGACACAGCCTGCAGGAAGAGCTCACAGCACGGAGGGATCAATGTGGATGTGAGACTGTTTTGAAAGGTCAGAACCAGGAGGAAATGGCCAACCCATCTCCTGGAGAGAGCCTGAGGATCTGGGACAGCCTGAGCTTCCAGCCCTCTGCCACTCTGAGCACTGACAGCTCTGAGCAGGACTTGGGTAAGGTGGCATCTCCCAGAGGGTCACTCGGTGCCCTCCCAAAGTATTTCTTGTGCTGTGGCAATTGAATGAACGGTCCCTCCTTGCAACAGAATTCTTGCTGATGGTTCTGGCTAGGGCTGAAAAATCTTCTGGGGTGAGGGGGAATTTCAAATAGATGGTTCTCTTCCAGATTTCGAAGGTGAAAAGGGGGTGCATGAAAAATTGTCCTCTCAACATTCGTGCACCACCTAAGAGATTATATGGAATTATTATTAAAATTGCATAAAATGCAGTAGAAGCTCTTTGCCTTTTCCATGCTGTGCTGTCACAGGTGTGAATTCAGCTCACAGTGACAGCTACAGGTGGAACAAACCCCATTTAGCTCAGAGACATTTCCAGCACCTCGAAGCTTCACCTGAAGGTCTCTGGGAGCCTTACAATTAACTCTTCATAATGACCCCATCCGAGCAGTGTGGGATATTGTCCTGCTTGGACAGCAAGAGACATCAGGCACAGGGCATGGGCAGGGTGCAGGGGGAGTGCAGGGATGTGCCTCAGGGTGCTGGGGGCTGCACCCAGGGGTGCAAGGCATGGCCACTACTGTCCGGAGCAAAGGTTTGCATGGAAACAAGGGGAAGTTTGTGGCCGAAAGGGTTAAAAGCCGACAAGTAGCGTGCAGACCGCTCTGTCTGAGGAGATCTCTGCCTGCTCCCACCAAACAGGAGCAGATGGTGCATTGTTTTAAGGGCTTTTCCGAGACAAAAGAACAAGATCAGATAACCTTTCCTCAAAGAGGGTACTTACAAAAAGCTTTTGCTCTTATTAAGGATTCTTCATTGTTTTCCTCACAACATTTTATACATCATATTGGATTTTGGGGTGGTGGAGAAGCCAGCATTGTTTACTGTGCTTCTGCCTCCCCCCCCCCCAGGGACCAGGAGGGCATCCTAGACGATGGAGCAGCAAGGTCTTTGTCTGAAGTGTTTTACCCCAAGCGAAAGACAACCTATTTATTTACTATTAATAACTGAGGGCCCCAATTCTGCAAGGTCCAGCCATCCACTATTCACCCCAGGAACAATAGGAGCTGCTGCCTCGTGTCTCTGCCAGGAGAAACCTTCCCCTTCCCTGGGCATTTGCAGGAGCTGCCAGGCCAAGGCTGGGCTGGGAAGCAGCATTCCCACCATGGCCACGCTGCTGCACAGGAGGCACAGAACTGTCGTGCTCAACACAATGGGGGTTTGAAATATGGGTCACAAGTGGCTCTGTCACCACCCTGAGCAGGGATGGGGCATTCAGAGCCGAGGCTGCATTGTCTGCTCAGAGGCATCACCCAGCAGTTGGCTCTGTCCTTTCACAGGACACAGAAGTCACCGTGCACACGCAATATAATGAGGTATAATTCTACAACTGCTGCCAAATGCACATATTTACCTTCCAGAGGGACACACGTCACCTGACCACCCACTGCCGTGCCAAAGAAAGATTTTCTGTAGTAAACACACTTGGCAAAATAGCAAATTTCATTTCTAACATCTTAAAGCAGAGATAAGAAGATATTCACAAAATATTTGTTTACTGCCTGGGGTAAGACAATGAACTTGTCCTGAATTGTTGAATTTTCTTTTTAAACAGAGCCAGTATAAAACCCAGAATTGCAAATCCTATAAGGTCATGCTGTGGTGAACAAAAATTGTCTCCACAGGTAGCATTGAAAAGTATTTCACATTGCACTTACATTAATTTCTCATCAGTTTAGGCACAAATCTTGGTATAAGCAATGAGCTGATAAGGAAGGGCTTTGCATATTACACCACTATGGAAAACCTTTCTGTCATTCCTGCCAAACCACCAGGGCTCTCCCACAAGGAGCTGAGGAGATGAGTGAGCTGTACTTTCCTTGCTACTCCAGCATGTCCTCTGAATACAGCCCAGAGTATCCAAACTTATGTATTTCTATTAAATAAGAAAACTGTATGATTTTTAAAAACCTAAACATTTTGCCTATGCCTCTTCCTACAGTCTAGGGAATGGCCTTTGAGTCAGAGTGGACTGAATGAGCCAGAAATCTCATTTCATTAGACCAGACTATTTGTTTCCTTTCTTTTGTATTTGAGAGATAACAACATTTAAGCTGAAGCTAATTGTTAAAAAAGTATTTTCTGAATGTTGAAGCTTAGTCATGGCTACTGTTTTAAAATAATTTGCATTAGGAAAGCAAATGGAATGTTTTCCATTGTTCTTGAAATGTAGAAGTTTAACCTGAACTGCAAGGAAAATGTATTTATATATATCATCTTTCCCCTAAACTGCTGATTGACATATTTTCTTGTATCACTAGAGGGAGCTGCCTTCTTGCTTCTAGAAGAGGGAGAAATTATTAAATTAGTGGAATAAGCACAGAAATGTATCAGCATGCCTTCAGCTAATGGTGCTGTGATGGAGAGTGTTGAGCTAAGGCAGCTCTTCATGTTCCCTCCCAAATCCTGTTTTATGTTTCCCACAGCTCCAGTGAGCTCCAGCCTTGCCTTCAGCACCTCTGGAATTGTCTGCAGTGATGTTGTCACTGACTGAGAGAGTTTAGAATAATCGATGAGCAACAGAAGGACCATTCCATGGAAATTCAGGATTTAGGTTAGGTCCAGGTTCAGGCCCAGCTCTGTTGCTATCCTGAGCCAAGAGCTGCCCTGCAGCTCCCTGTGAGAAGGGGCAGCAGCAGGGTGAGGTACTGCCATGTGCTGCAACATCTGGCTGGGAGCTGAACTCAGGCCAGCCCTCCACACCAGAGGATTTAGATAGAAACACAAAACATGCAGAGCACAGGAGCAGCACAGGCCACATTAATCCCCTTGTTTGGTAAGCAGCCACTCTTCAGTGACAAGCAGGATACCAGACGTGTTGGGAGAGGAGAGAAGGACCTGATTTAACAGCTGTGGAAATACAGATTCTCCAAGGCACTTCAGAGTGCAGCTCAGCCCATGGATTTCCTGAGAGAACAGGCAGAGCCTTCACGTTTAGAGTCTCTTGCTTGGGGATTGCTTGTGCCTCTTGCTGAAGGGTCAAACTGCCTGTGCTGCATTTCTCAGCTGTGATCAGGAGTTACCAAACCTCTTTCCTTCCTCCCCTTCCACCTGTCATCACTGCAGCTCCTTTCCTGCACAGAGGGTGCTGAAATCTGGGTGGTATTTCACCTTACCTGGAGAGCATCCTGAAATAATAAAGCAATTGAGCTAAGATGGTAATTTTGGAGTGGGGAAGGACTGCCCAAATGGGGACAGATGGGGCAATTCCTTCTGGATCTGCTGCTCCACTCCACAGCAGCATTTCAGGACACTTTACACCCCATATTCCTACACCTCCAGGCAATAATGCAGACAAAGTCATGCTTACAGCTAAAGTTGCAAGTATGTATTTTTATAATAACTGGGCTGGTCTGATTGCTGACATGGGCAGAAAGAGAAAAAGCTGTCCTTGAGTAAAGCAGCAGTAAATGCTTCTGCCTTGCTTCAAGTGATTAGAAAAATGAGACTTTTAGCCTGGCTTTTTTAATTATATGTCAGGGAGATTCTACAGGGCTTTGCTGAGATTCTGCAGGTGCAGCGGAAAATGATTTAATAAATAGCATTTTTTTTCACAAGGCTGAGTGTATGCACATTGAAGCTATCTGGGTAGGCAGTAAATGCCATTCATCATCACCTAAAAGGACGTGAAGTTTAGCCAGATGGTATTTTCTTTAATGCAGGATGTTGCAACACAAGAAATGCATCTGGAAATAGCCACAATTAGGAAAATGACATTCAAAAGGAGGGAAGAGAGATCAGAGCAAACTTTTTAATCACTTTGAGGTCAATATCACTGGTTGGGCTTTGGGCAGAACAACAACAGCATTGTTCAGTTTGAGGCACAAATTGAAAATATTTGTCAGGTTTTAAATTATATCCTAATAGATGATCATATTTCTGACATATTAAAAGCCACTCAGACAACTTAGCATCAATAAATATAGCTTGTAACTTTTTTTTATAGAATGACCTTATTTGTTAGTATTGAAGGAGCTTTTGAAAGTGCTGTCTGTGGACCCACTGAAGAATTGTTCACTTGTCTTTTTTTCTATTACATTGCTTAAAACCACTAATAAAACTTCCCTGTACAAAACCCAGCTTTTTCATCCACTCCATTTTCCTAAATAGGTCATTGCACAAAATCATCTCTAGTTAACTATCAGCATTAAAGAGTCTGACTCAGTCCTCAAAATTAGAAAGACTGGTTCAAATGACAATTCCTTCTAAAAAGATGAACACTGAA
>VZTT01004869.1:107540-119495 GCA_013400855.1 Buphagus erythrorhynchus | reverse complement strand
GAAAAAAAAAGAAAAAAATAATATCTGGAAACAGATGCCCTGGCATTGCTTCAGCTGTAATCTGTTAGATTTATAATTCCTCTTCAGTTCAATATTGATTCAGAATAAAGCAACTCAAAACACACTGGCAGCTCGCATCTTTTTGTAGTCTTCTCCAGTATTTCTTCTTCTCTGCCACAACATTTCTTTTCTCTTCATCCACACAACTAAAATATGTGGAGGAACAATCCAAACCAAGCTGATGAGATATACCCAGGTGCCTGTAGAGCAGAGGGTTTATGTCTGTGGAAGCTCAGAGGAATAATGTCAGCTCATTTTTCATTGTTTTAATTTCTTTCCTCTTGTCCATCACTATTTGCCTCCTCCCAGCACACCCCCACCCCCTCCCTTAAGTCACTGCCCTATACCTCAGGGACTTTGGGAGTCCCAAAAGCTCACAGGGAGGCAGTGGCAGCCTGGCAGCCCTGAGCCAGAGCACAGTACCTGCCAGAGGATACAGCTGGGGCCATTCCCCTCTGGCCCTGGGTGCAGGAGCCCAGGGAATGGGCACTGGGGCTCCTGTCAGCCCATCTGCCACTGAACAGCTCCACAGGGATCAGTCAGGCCCCTGGCACCACACTGAGAAGAAAACACTGGAATTTCCCCTCTATAAAGTGCCTTGAGAGCCCCCACAGGACAGGAGAAAGCTGTTAGCACACGTCTCAGGTCTGTGAGGAAAAAAAGCCCATTTAGGATGCATGTGTTAAATACAAGGCATCAGATGTCCCTGAAGCCTGACTGTAAATGGCTCAAGGGCCACACCACCCACCCACCAGCACAGATTTCTTTTGACTGACCCCACACCAGTGGGATTCTACCTAAGTGCTGAGTGGAAGGGTTGTCTGGAGCCTAAAAGAGGAATCTGCTCTTTTGAACATTTTCCCACACTTTAGACAATTCCACCTGCCTCTTACATCTCAATTTCTCTCAGGACTATTTGCTTTGAATGGTTGGGACTGTTTACAGCTGGCCAAGTCCAGGGTTCCTTGCTCATTCCTGAGAAAGCTCTGCCAGTCCCACAAGCTGTGTCTTCCCAGTGGAGCTCTCATTTGGGTACTGTAAATGTATTAATTTCTTCTTTAGGAGAGGCAGCCTGAGCTCTCATTAGACTGTAAAATCTCAGATGGTCCCCAGTCTCACATCTCACCCAGATATGGTACCACCCACATTCTCCAAGCCCAGCAGATCCCTCTGGGTTTCCCCTCAGATTCTCCCCTGTGTTCTCTTCTCCTCTGGCTGCTTTTCCCTCTGAGGAAATGGGCCCAACTCAAGGGCAGTACACTAAGCTCAGCAGCCACGTGTGTCTGTGTTGACCTAAAGCCAGGCTCTAAGAGGCACAAATTTAGGAAGTATCAGTCCTATGATAAGGTGGGAAATGCCACTTTTAGCAAAGCGAAACTGCTGCAGGGAATTTGATTTGGGGAAACAACTCCCAGTCCTCCCAGCCCATATCCAGGCTGTGTCAGTTGGGCAGAAGTTCCCTGACTCCCCTGGCTCTGTCACATGTCAGCCCAGAGCTGAGAAACCCTCCAGCCATCATTTGCATCTCTGTGCCTGGAATGGCAGAAATGCTTCTAGAAATGTTCCCAGAGGCTCTGCATCAGCAGAAAAGCTGCTCTCCATGCTGGCTGCCTACAGACTGGAGTGTCCTGTTCTCCCCAGCATGGAGCCTCATGTCAGGGTGGGTGATTTCTCCAGCAGACAGGAGGGATGGAAAGGCACTTGTTTTTAGCAAGCTCAAAATCCATCTTCACTATGTTAGCCCAACCTGAAACACATGCTAGCCAGGGAAAATGCCACACAGGAGCAGCTTTCTGTGCTGAGAGTCCCTGTGGTCCCCAGCTAGATGTCAGGCACAGCCTGCTGTAACCAGACAGCCAATGTCCCCTGCACTCTGCCCAGTCTGTATCCCAGCAGAGCACACAGACAACTCTGGAAAGTCATCAGGGAATGGCAACAGTGAATTAACTGCGTGCTTCCAGCAGAACAGCTTGGAAGGCAGAGGGGGTAGTGGGTCTGGGGGTGCTCCAGGGTGTCAGCACATACTGAGCAGGTCAGCAGGGTGACAGACACCAAGAATGCCTCCCTGTCTCTGTGCTCAGCTCTCAACAACAGTGGTGAGGTTTGCAGCTTCAGTGTGTCACATTTTCTGTGCTGTCCCCTCCTTCCCATAGGAACAGCACCAGGACTGAGCCCTTATGTGAGCTCTCAGGTCTGTCAGCTGGAGAGCTGGGGCCCGTGACCTGCCCGAGGTTTGTCACAGCATCCTTGAATTCTGCTGGTGCAAAACAGCTGGGATTTAACAAATTGGCAATCTCCAAGTGGGGGGAAAAACCCCTGTTCTGTTGAAGCATTTCCAAGCAGCTCTGTGGTCACCGTATTTTTCTTTCAAGAACTGGTGCATTGGCAGAGATGCCCAACCCATGTGCAGATCCCCAGGCTGGCCTCTCCCTGCCTTGAGCCTCTGCGGCTCATTTCCAGCACAATTCCCCACTGCTGTCCATCCCCACTGTTAGTTACTCTGCCACTCATCATTTCCAGGAATGTGCAAATGCACAGCCTTTCCCATGTGGTCCCTGATGCCCATGGCAGGGACTGGTCCTGTCCAAGCCCAGGGAGGGATGGGGTCCTGTGGGAAGCAGGGTGATGTGGGGAGGACTTGCTTGCCCTGACAGCCACTGTGCCAGGAGCTGGCAGAGCCATCACCAGCCAGTCTGGGATTGTCCTAATTTGATTATTTGTTGGCTGCCTTCAGAGGACAACGCACACAGCCAGGACACGCCCGTGGGTTGGTGAGGGAGATTCATTAGGCTTATTGCATACCCCATTACACACTTATGAGACTCTCTGTGGCTCTGACACAGCTCTCTAGAAGATTTGCAGTCACACTGCTCTTCCTTGGTCTGTCTGTATTTATGGAAAAAAGGGGGAGCTAGGCATGATGGTGGCTGGAGAAACAGTCCATGTGGAACTCTTCCCATAGGAGAGTCCACACTTTTGCAATCCCTGTGCAAGGAGCAGGGAAATGTGATTTTCCAGATGAGAGCATCTCCTCTCCAGTGCTGGACGCATTTACTGTGTTTTCCTTCCCTTCTCCCTTCTCAGACAGCCCAGCAGCAAAGCAAGATGTTGCTCTGGTTCACCCGGTTCCTCCCTTGCTTGCTTTCCTGGGAAAATCTATGCGTCAGCTTCAGGCTGAAATCCAAGAGTCCCAGGACTGACTTTCTTGTTTGGTTTCCAACAAATTAAGCAAGCAAATACCAGAACTGTACAGGAGTGTTTTGGGGCACAGAAGAACATGAACCCCTTTCCTCTGCCCTGGTAATAGGGGGAACCCCAACACTACCCCTCTGACCCTCTGACCACACAGCTCAGGCCAAGGAACTTTTCTGCCAGCCATTTCCCCTCTGTGATATGGACAGGTTTCAGCCTCAGGTCTTCCTTGGGTGGATGAATTTTCCTGTCTCCTCTGAAACTTTCTGATGTGTTTCCCAGGAGGGAAAGTCTGGAGGAATCCCATGGGAAGTGCTTTGTCTTACAGTGCTGTGTACTGCAAGATGATGGTTATTAGCACGCTCAAAGCAACTGTCACTTATCTTTCATCCTGCTGTATCCCCTGGGAATAAGGCAGAAAGCTCTGCACAGGGCTTTGCTCAGTAGACTCAAGTCTTTAACATGAGGCTGCTGTATTAACAATCCTCTGCAGCAGTAACAGCAATGGGATGTGACAGCCACAGCCTGGGATCTCCTCTGCCTCCTGAGCCCCGCAGACTCACCTGCTAAGCAACTCGGATGTGGGACATGCAGGGTTTTGCTTCCCAGGCTTCCTCCAAAAGCAGCATCATCCCTCCTCCATTCCTGCTCCCAGCCCAACACTGGTCCTCCGTGTTGTCCTCCCTGCAGAAGGAGCCCAGTGAGCACTGAGAGCCTGTCACAGTGAGTGCTCCTGATGGTCCCAGGTTAATCACTGCCTCTCACGCACACAGGCACTTAAGGTTGTTGTTTGCTGCCCCAGGAGACTCATTGCTGGCTGTCTCACAGGGCAGGAGGAGAGGGAGGAGGAGGATGGGAGGGATGAACTGCAGACTGCAGGGGGAGGAGAAGAAAGGACTTTTGGGATCTGCAGGATGAAGGCATCACTGAACTTCACCTCTCCAAGTGCAAACGTCTGCTCCGAGTAAGTCACTGCAGCATCTTCCCAGCCAAAGAAGGGGAAAATTCATCCAAAGGAGAGGCTGCCTGTTAGAAATTCCTGCTGGGACAGGGCCTTCCAGGGAGAAAACTGCCTCTTTATTGACCTCCAGATAATCTCTGTGTACTTCCGTATATCAGAGTTAAAATATAACAGAATTTCAGTCAAATTACAAGATTCAGCTGATGGGAGCTGTACAATTCCTTCCACAAGGTCTTTGTGTGTCTCAGAGGCCAGAAGTTTTACCAGGCTCTGAAGAAATGGAAAGAACAAGAGCAACCCTGGGGATGTGAATAAGAAAACATGAGATATCCAAACCTCTGATGTTAAGATAGGAATTTATCTCTAAAAGATAAAAAAGTGGCAAAATTCACTGAGCAGCTGAGCAGCTCCATCCCTGACCATGGCTACCTGCAGCCACAGGGCAGCCTGGAGGAGTGAGGCTCCCTGAAGATGTGGAGGGCAATGACTTTGAGACACAGCTGAAGGTCTGAGCTGACCGAGTAAGACTCATCCCACAGGTCTGAGCAGTGAGCTCCTGGTGCCACAGAGCTCCTGGTGACACAGAGCTCCTGGTGACACACAGCTCCTGGTGCCACACAGCTCCTGGTGCCACAGAGCTCCTGGTGCCACAGAGCTCCTGGTGCCACACAGCTCCTGGTGACACACAGCTCCTTGTGCCACACAGCTCCTGGTGCCACACAGCTCCTGGTGACACACAGCTCCTGGTGACACAGAGCTCCTGGTGACACAGAGCTCCTGGCTCTCCTTGTTCATCTCCATGGATCAGCACCATGACCCCAGGGAGCTCCTGCCCTCCCAGTCTCATCTCTCATCCCATCCCATCCCATCCCATCCCATCCCATCCCATCCCATGTCTGCCTTCCTCCCTGCTTCTCAAACAGCTTTTTCTGCCTTTCTTTTCAGAGACAGAATATAAAGGACAGAGGTCCTGGTTTCCTTCTAGCTCTTGAACACAAGAGCCCTTGGAGAGGATCTATNCAAGAGCAACCCTGGGGATGTGAATAAGAAAACATGAGATATCCAAACCTCTGATGTTAAGATAGGAATTTATCTCTAAAAGATAAAAAAGTGGCAAAATTCACTGAGCAGCTGAGCAGCTCCATCCCTGACCATGGCTACCTGCAGCCACAGGGCAGCCTGGAGGAGTGAGGCTCCCTGAAGATGTGGAGGGCAATGACTTTGAGACACAGCTGAAGGTCTGAGCTGACCGAGTAAGACTCATCCCACAGGTCTGAGCAGTGAGCTCCTGGTGCCACAGAGCTCCTGGTGACACAGAGCTCCTGGTGACACACAGCTCCTGGTGCCACACAGCTCCTGGTGCCACAGAGCTCCTGGTGACACACAGCTCCTGGTGCCACACAGCTCCTGGTGACACAGAGCTCCTGGTGCCACAGAGCTCCTGGTGCCACACAGCTCCTGGTGACACACAGCTCCTTGTGCCACACAGCTCCTGGTGCCACACAGCTCCTGGTGACACAGAGCTCCTGGCTCTCCTTGTTCATCTCCATGGATCAGCACCATGACCCCAGGGAGCACCTGCCCTCCCAGTCTCATCTCTCATCCCATCCCATCCCATCCNGTCCTGGTTTCCTTCTAGCTCCTGAACACAAGAGCCCTTGGAGAGGATCTATTTTAAGAGAGGAGAGCCTTCTCCGTGCTGAGCCAGCAAGGGCAGGCTCAGTGCCGTGCCCTCCAGTCAGGCACTTGAGACACCTGCTGACAGCCACTCCAGCTGCCAAATGCTCCTCCAGCAGTGGCAGAAATCAGGGTCTCCACAACAAGCCATGGCAGGATCCATGGGGAAGAGGGGGGAGGGTGAAGCCCCCACTGCACACCTTCTGCACTGGCTCATGGCATGGGTGGCAGCAATGCCACCTTTTCCCTGGAGTGGGCAAAAGCACCTCAGGGTCCCTCCAAGGCTGAACATGTTGTGTTTTCAATCTAGAGGGCTGAAGAAGCAGGAGGCTCCCATGGGAAGAGCTGCTCAGGCTCCCCTTGCTGAGGCCAATCCTTTTTTCCTCAGCATGAAAAATCCTGAAGCTGATTTTATGTGAGATGCAGAAGGCAGGCAAGATCCCACAGAGGCCACTTGGCACATTTTGTTCTGTGCTTAGAATTGTAGAATCATTTAGGTTGGAGGAGACCTTTAAGATGATGGAGTGCAGCTGTTGACCCAGCACTGCCAAGTCACCACTAAAGCAGCCCCAGGTTCGTGCTCCAGGGTCACAGCTCATCTTGGAAAGCTCCAGTGTGTCCAATCCAACCTAGCCTGGTAGGTCATTCCCTACTTTTTTGATTCTCCACTTGGGAAGGTGCTTCTTGACACCTGTTCTGAATTTGATTCTCCTCTATTCAGGTTTTATAGCCCTTTTTCCACCTCCCTTGGTAATTCAGATGATATTCTCTGCATCACTTAAGTTTTTAATCACTTCACCTAATTTTTTTTATAATTAGCTTTATTTTTCCCTTTCCATATTTTTTAAGCAGTGGGTTAAGCATCTTTATCCTGATTTCCCCTTTCCACATGGTTATTTTTTAGTGGTGTAAACAAAGATTATCACACTTAGCAAATAATCTGTTAAAAGAGAGCTTGAGCATATAAGCATTCTGATCCACTGCAGATCCACCCTAAAGACTTTGGACCCCAGTGATGTTCCTCTTACCCCAGAATGCATCCAGCAAAGCTGGAAGAAGAGCAGACCTATCCTCCAGGTTCAGCTCAGTGATGTATAAATGAATCCTGTCCACAGGAAAGCTGCAAACCTCTACTGAAATCAGCTCTTAGTTGCTCTCACATATGCATTGGAGAGTCTCTTTAAATTCCTCCTTGTCAAAACCATGCAAGCCCTTGGTGAGCCCATTTTAAGAGCTGGTACCTGTTCCAAGCACTAATGGCTGCTACAGGGAACAGAAAAGCGAGGCTGAAGGCTACGATGTTCAAAGCTGCCTTAATTATTAGAGCGTGAGCTTCCAAATCCCTTGAGAAGCACAGAGAGCGTTGGCCTCAAAATTCACGGTGTGCTCAGAGAAGCCAGGGAGGTTTGGGGACATCTTGACTGCATTCTGTCTGCCTGGCTCCACTGGACTTGGAATGAGTCCGATTCATTGCAGCAGCTCTGAATTCAGAGCAGAGGGAGCAGACAAGGCTCATTGCCTATTCCAGCCAGAGAGACTGCAACAACAGTTGTGGTTTTCGTTTTTTCTTTAAAATAAGGTTACTTGAGTAGACAGCCAGGAATAGACACTCTGTCTCCTCATTCCTAGACTGAGCCCCACTGATAATTATGCACAAACTGTCAGGGCTGCTTTGGGAAAGCAGTTCTAGAACTAAAGCAGCCTGACATGGCTTTGTGCAAAGCTTTGCCTGGAGAAGTGGTGTCCTCGATGACCACCAAAGTCCAGCAGGGAGAGCTGGGACCATTCAGAGCCTGCACAGTGCAGCAACCACTTTTTCTCTCAGCCACTAAAGGTTGGTCCTGAAGGTTGGGCAGCCTGGCCAAGAGAGGCATGGATTCATGTTACTCCCAAGGAAAAATATATTCCTGTGCAAAGGAAATCTCTGCATCTGTTTGCAGTGTGGAATGTGTGAGGCTTCCTCCTTGCTTCCTACTCTGCTCCAGTATTTATCCTCCCAGCAAGCCATCACTGCCTCATCTTCCAGGACTGTGCTTCAACTTAGACATCAGCAATTTCCCCTGCCACAGGCAATCAGTGAAATTACGTGATTTAAGGCCAGAGGAGTAAAAAATGTCACACTTTGGAAAACTCTTTCCATAGCTTCATTGCTTTTGCACGACTCCAGGCTGCAGATGGACCCAGTGACTTTTCCATTTTGCACCAGGCTGGAGGAGTGAGCACTGGTGATGGCACCACTTTCCAAGCAGGAGCATCCTCCACCAGCATCCAGCCTCAGCCACCCTCTCCTGCCCTGCACTGCTGGGCTCTGTTTATCCAAGGTAAATTCAGGCAGATTTCCCTGTTGACCGTGGGGATTTTGCTTGCTCAGGTGGATCACCCTTTTTATTTTATTTATTTTTCTGCTAAAAGTCTGTTCTATGCAGATAAAACCCCAGGTCAGTCACACCACAGGTAGCTCCCAACCAGGGCACAAGGATTCATGGATGTTGGTGCTGTCTCTTCATTTCTTGGGAGGGATGGGGAGAGGGTTGGATGCTCTCCCGCAGTGACAAGGTTTGCAATTTCTTTTTAAAAGCCTGTAATCATCTCACTTCTGTGAGCTATTCAGGCATTTACATTGTTTTTCAGCATCTTGAGTGCTGGCTGGAAGCAGCTCCAGGGTTTGGGGGAGTGCAGCAGGATCCCTGTGGGGGGCTGTGCTGACAGGCACCCCCACACTGAGCAGAGGAGGGCTGTGCTCCTGCCCACAGGTGAGCAGGTTCCTCGGCATTGTCTTTTTTCAGGAAAGAAAAAAGGGGAAAAAAACCCCAACAAATCAATTCTGCTCACATGAAATTTGAGCTGAACTTCAACTAATAAACACCGAAGGATAAAGAAATGCCACAAAAAACGAAATTCCTGTTGTGACACAGCCATGGCTGAGGTTCATTCATTTTTTAGAGATTGTTTTTCCTTTTCTCCTCCTGGCTAAAAATGAGATTTTCAGAAAAGAGAAAGCATCACCAGCATACAAACACGTATCAAAAAAGGAGCTGATTTTCCCTATGGGTGCAGCTGTCTGACACAGGACACAGTGTGGACACAGAGACCTGGATGGGAGCTCCCTAACTCCATCCCCCATAGTGGTAACATGGATCTGCAGCATCTGGGAACCCAAGGAAAAAACCTACCAGGCTCTTGGGTGATATTTTTCCCCATTTCCCCCTGGCTGATATGCCATCCCTCTGGCAGTGTTTTCTCCCCCTAACCCATGCTGTGAGGCTGGCACAGCAGTGGGAGCATGGAAAGCCAGCTCTTGTCTCACTTATGACCATTTAGCAGGAGAGGGGGGACCCCACAACCATTCACCTCACCCACAGGGATCCAAAGGACTCCCTGCTTTCCACTAGCCACCCCTGCAGGAGTCCAAGGTTGAAATGCAGCCCATGCAGCCCTTCACATTGAGTCAGTCCTTGCCCTGAGGAGCTGCAGTCAGAGGAGGCCAGCAGGCAGGAGAACACTGATTCTCTAAGCCTGTGCCATCTCGTCTCCATGCTGTCGTGCCATCTGTGGGCTTTATCCCAGGAACTCCTGTCACATCCACTCCCATTAGCATTTTTCAATGCTCTCCTGCCCTTTCCCAGCATCTGCTGACCAAGTGGCTCTGGTCAACCCTGCTCCTCATCCTTCATCAAGGCTTTTAATTTTCATGATGCTGTTACCCACTTCTGCTGTGCTCTGCCCTGCAGCAGCTCAGCACACGAGCTGCAAACCAGGCAACCCTGCTCACTAGCAAAGAGAGCTTCCAGATGGGGACTGAGCTACTATTAATTTATCCTATATTTGTTTTGAAAAGATGCCTGGGGAAGGTACACCATTTCCCTTTCCAGTTAGAGGCTTAACAGCCACAGGCTTTCTCCTTTCTCAGAAATGTAAATCCATGTTTATTTTGCATGTACCCAATCAATCCCCAAGGCATTGCATCCAACAGGCCAAAATCAGAGCTCTACTCCACCAAACCACTTCAGGAGAAAGAGGAGAGGGAGACATGCTCTACCTTTACTAGAAGAAACACCTATTTATTTGGGACCGAGGAAGCTGCATGGAGTATAAATTATTTTAATTGGTAAGCCCAAGAGGACTCACTCCCTCTTAAAGCAGAAAGGGAAGACCTGGAACATCCATTTCCAGAGTGATCACTGAGGAGCAGCCAGACTTCAATTCCTACAAGGCTCTTCAGAGGGTTTGATCATTCAGGATGCTCTCACATATACAAAATACTAATCTACCTACAGCACCAGACATAATCTGTTGCCAGTTAAGACTTGTGCAACTCTGCTGAAGCCAATTTATGAAGCAAACATTTAATTTAGCGAGCAGGCTCACAATCCTAAATTTAAACATATGTCAAGCCAGCTAGTGGCTTTGTTTTAATTAACTCTCAAACTTTGTGGCTGTCATTTCTTTATATAAATGAGGATGTTCTGCCAAGGGCAGCCTGTGAGCCTGTGTGCATCCCTACGAAACCTCCTGCTATTTCACAGCCACTTTTCAAAGAGCTCTTGCAGAGGCAAGGGGATGTGGATGTTATTATAAAGGTCCATATGGCAGCACACTGGCACTGCAGCACTAAATCAGAGGTATTGTAGCTTTCCAGCCTGGATTCTCACAGTACCAGGTAACGTATATGTAGCTTTATTGTTGTACAGTTTTAGTGGCTATGCATTATTCAGGAGCAGCCTGAGTCTCTGCACTGCCGGAGGTGATTCAGAGATGATAAAGGGAATATGCTTTGCTCTAAAGGCAGGAGTGAAGGGATTTCACGGGTCGGTATCTTCTCCACCCACGGAGAAACAATGGAAGCGTTAACACTTCGGGTAAAGAAATCAGCTGGCGACAAATTCTCATCGATAATTAAAATGAAAGTACAAGCTGCCTTAACAAGTAGTTAGACTCAGGAACTCTAACCTGCTCTCTAAATTAAATGCTTTCCTTGATAATTTGGCTCTCGCGGCAGGCACTGAAATCTGCTGGAAGATGCCATCTAGTGGATTATGGAAGTTTATTTAAGTTTAAACCCACTTGCCGGTGTGGGGAGAGGGTGGGTGGCAAGAGCTGCAAATGCTGGGGTACATAATGGTTTCCGTAAACTTTTTGTTGTTGCTCCAGGAAATTAGGTATTTCCCGGCTGGGGGTTGCATTGGAAGAGAACTAATATTTATTTTACCAGTGCCCAGCAGGGCACCGGATTGTCACAGCTTTGCTGTTGACACAGCCGAGCCTCACGGCTGTTGTGCTGGCAGAGCATCTCCCTGCGTGCTCTTCATTGAGGAAACCGATCCGCTCCCCGTTTTTGGGAAAGCGGTGCCGCCATTGCTTTTTTTTCTTAAAAAGGTCTTTCAAACACTATCCTGTGCCTCTCAATGATGTCGCTCACGTTATAGTTGAAGCCATTTAATTGCTGTCAGATTAGACAGCACTGTTTTTCAATGCGAACCATGGACGGGGATGGATTTGGAGCGATCCTGCCTGTCGGTGTGGCTGGCGATGGCATCTCCATCCGTGGTGGGGACTGGCTTGTCCCCCGGTTATTGTGAGCCCGTGGGGCGAACTCCAGCCTTTTGGGAAGCACCTGGACCCTTCGGGAAGTATCTGCAGCCCTTAACCTCCAGACTGCCCTGCTTCTCCCAACCCTAATCCCCGCTCCCACTTAAGGGGTGCCTCCCTAATTATGGGGTTTTAAGCCAATTAACCACCTTGACTCCCCCCACCACGGCCGGTTCCAATCCCGCTCTGGCGGCGCCCACGCAGACACCCCGCCGTGCCGCAGCATCCTCGGAGCGCCGTTCCTAGAGAGTCATTAGCGGGGAGTCATTAGCGGGGAGTCATTAGCGGGGAGTCATTAGCGGGGAGTCATTAGCGGAGGGTAATTAGCGGGGAGCGGGGGCGGGGCCTCCCCGGCGGTGGGCGGGGTCTCCGAGGCCCCGCCCCCCCGCGCGAGCGGAGCGGAAGTGCCCGAGTTGCCGCCCGGCGCCGCCGCCGAGCGCGGGCGAAAGTTGCGCTCCGGGAGCGCGGCGGGGGCG